>CM026274.1:16553486-16702184 GCA_014851415.1 Cnaphalocrocis medinalis | reverse complement strand
AAGATGAACTTTATTTTTCTACCAAGTTAGATAAAGTTGATATTTCTAAATTAACTAAACGGAAAATGTTATCAGTGATTTCTCAAGTTTATGACCCGTTAGGCCTTTTAGCGCCCATTGTCATCGTATCTAAGATAATTTTACAAAAGCTGTGGTTATGTAAAATTGGCTGGGAGGATCCTGTTCCTAGTGACGTAGCGGAAAATTTTTATAAATTTCTAAAATCGATTCATATTCATTTAATTGATATAAAAGTACCGAGATTTATAAGAAGTGTTCATACTAATCGATTAGAATTACATATTTTCTCTGATGCATCTCAAGATGCATACGGCGCATGTGCCTACATACGCAATATAAAAGATGACTTAGTAATTTCAACTAATTTATTATGCGCGAAAAGTAAAGTAGCTCCCTTAAAAACCATTAGCATACCTAAATTAGAACTGTGTGGTGCTTTGGTAGGTGCGCGATTATACAAAAAGATCATTGAGTCACTTAGATTGGGGATTGATTCTGTTTACTTTTGGACGGACTCGACAATTGTAATAGGTTGGTTGCGTATGTCTCCACATTTACTTAAAACATTTGTCCAAAACCGCGTTACAGAAATCAATGAGTTAACGGGTGATTCATTGTGGTTACATGTAGATGGTATAAATAATCCCGCCGATCTAGTGTCAAGGGGCCTTTACATCGATGAGTTAAAACAAAAGGATCTATGGTGGCACGGGCCAACTTTTTACAATGTTATGCATTGCCAATAAATAAGCAGACGACTGTACCAGTATGTAAAAACTTACCGGAACTTAAAGGCAAAACAATTAGCGCAACATGTAGTACATTAGATACCTTATTCGACTTCGATAGGTTTTCATCTTTAATAAAGTCAAGCGGGCCGCAGCGTACGTACTTAGATTCATTCACAATATTCGCAACAGCCGCGCGCGGAGAACCGGTTCGTTATCTGTGAGCGAGCTACGGGAGGCTCAGGTACTTGCTACGCGTTGCGCGCAGATGCAGTCATTCCCTACGCTTTATAATTGTTTACGAAATAATACGCCTATAACGAAATGTAGTGAAGCAAATAAAGTTTTAGGATTAAACGTGTTTCTAGATGATAAGAAGTTGATACGTGTAGGTGGTAGATTATGCAAATCGTCTAGTTTCAGTTATAATAAATGACATCCCGTGTTGTTATGTACCAAACACAACTTCACGCGAATTTTATTTCGGTATCAACACCGAATTTTACTTCATGCTGGACCTCAGCTCCTGTTGTGCACTATACGTGAAAATTGGTGGCCATTATCTGGTAGGAACCTGGCTAGGAAGACTGTTCATGAATGCGTGACGTGCGCGCGTATAAAAGGTCACACGTTGGCACCTTTAATGGGTAATATACCTAAACAACGATTAGAAGCCGGTTTTCCATTCGCGCGCACGGGCGTAGACTACGCGGGGCCAGTTTACATATTGAGCCGTAGGGGTCGGGGTTCGAGGCTGGTCAAGGCATATATTTGTTTATTTATTTGTTTTACAACAAAAGCGATTCATTTAGAATTAGTAAGTGGCTTAACCACAGATGATTATATTCTTGCTTTGAAAAGATTTATATCTAGACGAGGAAAACCAATGGAAATATTTTCCGACAACCGGAAAAATTTCGTTGGTGCGGTAAAGGAGTTTCCTTTATTGTTGCCGAGTAATCTCGATAAAATAATTGATTTTACAGCCAGTGATGGCATAAAATTTAGTTTTATACCTCCGTACGCTCCACATTTTGGTGGTTTATGGGAGGGAGGGGTGAAATCGTGTAAGCATTTTCTTAGACGTACAGTAGGTAATGCTAGATTGACTTTTGAGGAATTTTGTACTGTATTGGCACAAATCGAAGCGATCCTTAATTCCCGTCCTCTCAACCCTATGTCTTCAGATCCTACTGATAACCTACCCCTGACTCCTGCCCATTTCCTTATTGGCCGACCGTTGACCGCTCCAGCCTGCGATGATGTCACTGAGATACAAATGAACCGTTTGAAGCGGTACCACCGAGTTGAGCAACTCCGACAACAGTTTTGGAAACGCTGGTCATTGGAATACGTAGCGGAGCTACAACGTAGAACCAAATGGAAAACGGATGCAGATGATATAAAACTGGATTCTCTGGTCTTAATCAAGGAGGACAATCTGCCACCCCTCAAATGGCGTCTGGGCAGAATCATTCGAGTTTTTCCTGAAAAGATGGGATTTCAAGAGTAGCCGAAATTCGCACGGAGGCTGGGACAATTCAGCGAGCATTCTCTAAAATATGCCCGCTACTACTTACTTCGAACGATAATTAGACGACAGCTGCGATGACGTCATCGACCCAAATAAATTCGATGACCGTCACCAACTCAACACCATTCTACTCTCCTGTTGGAAGCTTGGAGCTTCCAAGGCCGGCGGCATGTTGGCGCCACCCGGTGGCGAGCAGCGGCAACCACATCAACGGCGCGCTCTGGAGGGGCGCGGGGCGCGGAGGGCGAGAAGATCAGCAGCCGCGGCCACCGCCGCGACACACTCTCTCATTCCCCTTTGAAGACGGACGTTACTAGCTATATTTCGATTGTATTTTTATCCGAAAATAAACCCAAATTATTGTAAAACGAGAATATAAACAATTCATTGAAGAGACCTTCCCCAGCCCAGCCCAGTAAGACGACATCAAACAAGTAGTTAGAAGTAGTTAGATGGAGTGCAAAAGAGGTATATATTGTAATTTTTTTCATTAACCACTAAAAAGTCTTATATCAACCTATATACCATCCCACTGCAGGGCAAAGACCTCCATCTATACTATAATATAATAAAGCTGAAGAGTTTGTTTGTTTGTTTGTTTGTTTTGTTTGTTTGTTGTTTGTTTGAACGTGCTAATCTCCGAAACTACGTGTGCGATTTGAATAATTCTTTTTTGTTTGGATAGTCCATTTATCGAGGAAGGCTATAGGCTAAATAACATTACGCTATGACCAATAGGAGCAAAGACAGAGCGGTAAATGTGTAAAAACGGGGAAAATTTTTCCACGCGGACGAAGTCGCGGGCGGCCGCTAGTCATAGATATCCATTATTACTAATATTCATTAATTCAAAATACCATGTATACCTCATGTACCAACCTCACCTGCCCGCGGTGCACTCTGCTTTTTACTAACGAGGCTCTGGTTTTATAATGTATATTTTCAGAAGCAGTCGAATGGCCCAGCTATTGATCATCATATTATTATTAACAACCATAAATTTTTCATCGTCTATTTACTTTTATTTTAATATGAAACTAATACTTTTTTAATGTTTTAGGATACAACATGAGTTGAAAACACATACCTATCAAACAAAGAATTAAAATAAACATTTTTGTAAGTATTTCAAACTACTTTTACCATTAGTTTACTTATTTTATGTGATTGGTGGCAGACGAGCAGACGGATCGCCTGATGGTAAGCAATTACTGCCGCCCATAGACACCTGCAGAACCAGTAGAGTCACAAGTGCGCTGCCAACCTTTAATTCCTTTCCTCCCTTCCTTTCAATGTCGTGTTTAATTTTACAGATACATTAATATTTACATATTTGTTACAGATATCCTGATCAAATAATCTGTACGAGAGCCTTCGGGAGATATTGATGATCTATGCAAAATTACCTGCACCCAGAAATGTGAAAATCAATTGAATAAACTCGTCATTGTAAGTAGATGTAATACATCATGTAATTGATATTTAAAATTTATTTTGTATCTAACTTGTCTGGCTAAATGAGACATGAGTGTCCACAATAATAATCTATAATAAATATATATAATTGGCTGACTTCCTGCTATACAGCATTCTCTATCAGTCAACCATTGGGCGTGGCAGAAAGATCGTTGGATAATTGTTGTTTTTTTTCCAAGTGATAGGTGGCAAACAAGTAGATAGATCACCTGGTGCTAAACAATGCCACCATAAATACCCTTGAATACCCACAGTGCTAATATATGCTCACCTATAAATCTATATTTCAATTAGATTAGATATTTTCTCATGAATTTTTTATATATTATTGGAAATACTAAACATGTGGCCCAAACAGAAATTGTTTCATCACCCATTTTCTTAAAGTATTTTAATATGAAACTAATGTTTTTTTTTTATGTTTTAGAATACAACACGAGTACAAAACAAATATCTGAGAATGAAAATTAATGAACACCAATTAAAACAAGAAACATGTTTATGTACAAATATACATTTCTGTAAGTATTTCAAATTATTTTTACCATTAGTTTACTTTTTTTTTAATGTAATTTGTGGCAGACGAGCTGGGCGGATCACCTGATAATAAGCAATAACCGACGCCCATTTGATAGACACCTGCAGCATCAGTAGAACTACAAGTGCGCTGCCAACCTTTAATTCCATTTTAAACATGTAAATGAAAATTTAAAATTTATATTATATTTAATAACTCGATTGGCTATATGAGAAGTGTGAGACTACAATAATTTAATTATAGATAGATATTCTTTATTGCACAGAAATAGAATACATGAGTGAAACAACAACTTTAGACAGTACAATATGCCGAATATTTTATATTCATTCTTTATTGCACAATAAAAATTTAGAATAATTAATTGACTTAATGCTATACAACATTTTCTACCAGTTAACCATTGGGCGAGGCAGAAAGGTCGATGGATAATTGTTGTTATTTTTCCTATGTGATAGGTGGCAGCAAACAAGTAAATAGATCACCTGATGCCAAGCAATGTTACATAAATACCCTTGAATACTCACAATGCTAATAATTTGGCATAATACTGAAAAAACGAACCCACTATCTTCCATTTAGAAACCACGAATTCTTATTCACTGAGCTATCAGTTGCTTTGATATAAAGTAATCAAAATTTAATGGATTGTTTTTTTCTTATTCAGAAGAACATCGAAGACGCAAATATCTGGTATGATATATCATCACCGAATCCTGGCAGCAAAAGTAGAAAAAGAGTAACTTGATGAGATGACATCTGTGCAACACTTTGAATTCCCAAGATCGTGAGATTGATGAGATGTAATAATACATTATGTAATTGATATTTAAAATTTATTTGTAGTACATGTCTGGCTATATGAGACATGAGAGACCACAATAATAATAATAATAAATATGTTCAATTGGCTGACTTCATACAGTATTTTCTATCAGTCAACCATCGGGCGTGGCAGAAAGATCGTTAGATAATTATTGTATTTTTTCTAAGTGATAGGTGGCAAACATGTAGATAGATCACCTGGTGCTAAGCAATGCCACCTATAAATCTATATTTCAATTAGATTAGATATTTTCTCATGAATTTTTTTATATATTATTGGAAATACTAAACATGTGGCCCAAACAGAAATTGTTTCATCACCCATTTTCTTAAAGTATTTTAATATGAAACTTATGCTTTTTTTATGTTTTAGATTACAATACAAGTACCAAACAAAATATATCAGAGAATGAAAATTAATGAACACCAAATAAGAGGAAAAACATGTTTATTATTATGTGCATTAATTATGTACACATATACATTTCTGTAAGTATTTTAAATTACTTTTACCATTAGTTTAATTTTTTTTAATGTAATTTGTGGCAGACGAGCTGGTGGAACACCTGATAGTGATAGTAAGCAATAACTGCCGTCCATAGTCACCTGCAGCATCAGTAGAGTTACAAGTGCGCTGCCAACCTTTAATTTCTTTCCTTCCCCGATTGCCTTCCCTTCAATGTAGTGTTCATTTTGCAGATACATTAATATTTACATATTTGTTACAGATATCCTGATCAAATAATCTGTACGGGAACCTTCAGGAGATTATTGATGATCCATGCAAACATCACCAGCATCCAGTAATATGAAAATCAATTGGACAAACTCGTCATTGTAAGTAGATGTAATGGGTTCCCTCTATCTGGCTGAATTTCGTTATTCCGAATTTCACTTGGCAGAACACACTTGGCATATTTTTATTTAGTCGAATATTTTTAAGGCATAAAAATTGTTTACGATAATTGTTGTTTGGCCGAATTTTCTATGGCATAAGACTTAAAAGAATGTATAATTTTACTAAACATAATTTTTTTATGCATATTTTCGTTTAGCATAACGTTTATTTAGTCGAAATGTTATTTGGTAGAATTTCACTTGGCATAATAGCATATCGCTCTTTACATTAGTATACTTTTAATTCTAAATTAGATTGAAAATTACTGTTTTGTACTACTTAACCGTCGTGTCAAAAACGAATCGCTGCAAAACCGACTCCACGTAGTCTTGTCTGCCCTACCCCTAGAGTGTAATTCAAGCCCGCGTAGGCGCGGAGGGGCGAGGCGGCCCGCGAGCTGAGGAGCAGGTGGTTTGTAAGCTCGTCGCCGCGGCTGAGGCTGGCCGGCGAAGCCGGCCAGCAAGCCGAAGCTGCGGTGATGAGCGAAAACCATCTGCGACGATTAGCTCGCGTGGGACCGCCGGAGCCTCGCAGCGCCGGAGCCGTGACAGAAATCATGCTTGCATTATCAAAATAGAAAGGGACAAGAGTCTTTGCTCAATAACAATATTAAGACACCCACGATATTTCTGCTTTTTCATATTATTGATCAATACTTTTCAAACTACCCAACCGGCAGTGTATGCCCTCGAGTGCGTGTTCATCCGTTCTTGTCGAGCCTGCTCCACAATCGTTTCAATATTTAGTTTGGTTTCCTTGAATTCTTCATTCAATATAGATTTCAAATTTATTACTCGGTCAGCTGGATCATACTCACAATTAAAAGTTTGATTATGAAATCATATTATTCTTGTTATTAATAATGTTTTGAAAGTACATTGAAGTTGTGGCTACTTAGGTTATCGCTTCTATAATTATAGGCTCTTACTTGGCCAAAAAAATTCTCAATAGGGTTGGAGAAATATCTTGGTCTCATCAATTATTTATCGCTTTTTAAAATTTGCTATAACCTCATAAAACTTTTAAAAATTTCAATAAAATTGTTATGAGTGGACACGGATTTCTCTTTGTCTGAATTATCAACTTATTTTACTTTTTCGTTTTTTTTTTGCATTCCAAGAAATTATACAGCCGTAAACAAAACCTCAAGCTTAAGTGACAACATGTTTGGTTTTGACAGACAAGTTTTTTGAAATTAACACGCTAAAAACCAAACTTTTTGTAACGCTCTTCGTCCTTAAAAAAAACTTTTCTTATTAAGCAGAACAAGACCGTTCTGAAAGACGCTATTGGCCCCCTATCTCCCAATGCATTTATCGCCAGATTGTCCCGTCCGATGTATTGAGAAAAAGCGATTGATTCTTGCAGGCTTGAAGAGAAACAAGATAATATTCTTTAAATGTTGTCGGCTCTGGATCCGCTGGCAAACTGTGTCGGTCCTCTCGAGTATACTAACAACCCTGGGTAACGGTCGTTATTTTCTTTAACAATTCCCTTTACTTCAAGCTTTCAACTTGGTTTGGGAATGACGACATGATTGGTTTTGACAGACAAGTTTTTTGAAATTAAACTCCCCTTACTGTAGGCTGGGCCAGGTAGGTAAGAAATGTGCCCTGTGGCCAGGGGCGTTAAGAATACTGCCAAGGTATTCCCGGCCTGTCGTAAGAGGCGACTAAACGGGCTTCGGAGTACGTGAGCTTGCCACTACTGGGGAGTGGCTTGCTCAGGATCACGACTCCGCGAGGGAAAAAATCCTACTGGGTGTCCTGGTAGGTCGCGCATTTGGGAAGGGCTGCATTGCGCCAAACATTTTGGCTCAAAGTGGTGAGCGCAATTTGCGGTACGGTCCAGTCCCGGCTGTGGGGTATCCGACCGCGATTGCGCTGAGATGGACACCCCAGGGGGTTTGGTTAGGGTTAGAGTCCCACACACCACCTTGTTCCCCACATGTGGCAAGGTGAAGGCCATGATGGTTTCCCCTGGGAAAAAAAAAAAGGTAGGTAAGAAATAAGCAAATGAGAGAAGGTTTTCTGTGGTAGTAGGTTTGACCTATTTTTTTTATTTTTAAGTGTAAAATTACCAACAGTTTTTTCTGGTTAATACCAGAAAAAACTGTTGGTAATAATGACATAATTGTCAACCAGCAATATCATCCTGGGGTTGTAGATATTGCTGCCGATAAAATTCCGCCTTTTTTCCCCAAGGATAACCTGTTTTGTGTATTGCGATTTTCTCCAATGACGTTGTTGACACAAAATATTTATTTAGAAGCCATAACCACCATACAAAGTCCTTTGTTATTGGTCTTATCCATCCCGGGGTTATAGGTTATAGATATTCAGTTTAGTGAAGTTTTTCGATTTTACTTTTCGTTTTCCTACGACACGAATTATTTCCTCTTTCCATTTACAAATAGCAGTATTGTTGTGTATGGTTATTGGTCTTATCCATCCTGGGGTTGTAGATATTGCTGCCGATAAAATTCCGCCTTTTTTCCCCAAGGATAACCTGTTTTGTGTATTGCGATTTTCTCCAATGACGTTGTTGACACAAAATATTTATTTAGAAGCCATAACCACCATACAAAGTCCTTTGTTATTGGTCTTATCCATCCCGGGGTTTATAGGTTATAGATATTCAGTTTAGTGAAGTTTTTCGATTTACTTTTCGTTTTCCTACGACACGAATTATTTCCTCTTTCCATTTACTAATAGCAGTATTGTTGTGTATGGTTGTTGGTCTTATCCATCCTGGGGTTGTAGATATTGCTGCCGATAAAATTCCGCCTTTTTTCCCCAAGGATAACCTGTTTTGTGTATTGCGATTTTCTCCAATGACGTTGTTGACACAAAATATTTATTTAGAAGCCATAACCACCATACAAAGTCCTTTGTTATGGTCTTATCCATCCCGGGGTTATAGGTTATAGATATTCAGTTCAGTGAAGAGTTTTTTGATTTTTGTTTTTGTTTTCTTACGACTAAGAAATAAGCTAATATCGCAAGAAGATCGCTAGCTCACTGCAGACCGATCGAGCGCCGACGGCTATCCCTGATTCGCTGTGCGGCTCGGGTCCTTTGTTATTGGTCTTATCCATCCTGGGGTTATAGATATTGCTGCCGATAGAATTCCTTGATAGTTTTTCCCCAAAAATATGCTGGTTAAGTCGTTCTGCTTCGCCTTTCAACTTGGCCTTTAAATGCTGCATTTTCTGTTCACCACACAATGATTTAATACACTTGTAGCAACTAGATTTCGTCATTCTTCGTTTTGCTGACAGGCATATGGACACAAATTTTTCTTCGGATCTTCAATTGATGGAGATGCATGATCATTCACTTAAACGTTTTGACCTGGAGGTGAATTTTGTATCAAATAAGAAACCTCATCCTCACTGACTCATAAGCGGAATCAACCTCGATGTGTTTTTTTTTTTCAATTTTCTTCGTCACTGTTATTTGCTAATAATTAAAAATAATATAAACTTTAATGTTGTAAAAAGTAAAAAATAAACTAAAAATACCCATACGAAGTCCTTTTTTTTGTTGGTCTTATCCATCTTGGGGTTTTAGATGTTGCTGCCAATAAAATTCCGCCTTGTTTTGTGTATCAGTTTGCTTGTGTAATATTCCCTTGAATGATGCGTGCTGTGCATAGTATTACCGTAGATAAAATTATATTGCTTTGCTTTGCTTTCAGTACTTGTACATATAGTAGTAACAGTAATTAGAAGTAGTTAGATGGAGTGCAAAAGAGGTATATATTGTATTTTTTTTTCATTAACCACTAAAACGGTAACCTATCTTACTTTCGAAACTTCATTATTCGAATTTCATAACTTCGAAAACGGTATATCAAAGTTTTGAATCGAAGATATATTTTTTGACAAAACATTGTATGCAATAAATTTATTTTACATATGTTTCATTTTCCAGAAAAACTAATAGCCGATTTTCAAAAGCTCTTTTTTCATTTTACAGATGTATTACTTACAATATTTTTTTATTCTAGACATATTAAAGGTCGAAGTAACCCTTCTCCTATTATTGCAAACGAGAAATAGGTATATTTAATGTTTAATTTTGCGTTGACAGAACAAAATGTATTGACAGAAGCGAATCGCTGCAAAACCGACTCCACGTAGTCTTGTCTGCCCTACCCCTAGAGTGTAATTCAAACCCGCGTAGGCGCGGAAGGGCGAGGCGGCCCGCGAGCTGAGGAGCAGGTGGTTTTTGCTCGCCACCGCGGCTGAGGCTGGCCGGCGAAGCCGGCCAATAAGCCGAGGCTGCGGTGACAAGCGAGAATCATCTGCGACGATAAGCTCGCGTGGGACCGCCGAAGCCTTGCAGCGCCGGAGCCGTGACAGAAAAAATGCATGCTGCATGCATGCCTGCATGCCCAGTTGCATGCCTGGTTGCATGCCTGCATGCATGCCCGGTTGCATGCATGCTGCATGCCTGCTTGAATTCTGCATGCATGCTTGAATGCTGCATGCATGATTCACCTGAGCCACATAACTTGTCAGAATAATTATTGAAGATTATAATAAAAATACTTATGATATGTAATTGTTATATAAACTTATTTGTCTTTTAATAACATAGAAAACGATTTTCTGGAACTAATTTATCTAAAATATTTTATCTATCAAAGGTTGAGTGATATTTAAAACGTATAGATTAAAAAAATATGTCATTTGATAATCGGAATATCAGCTATATGGCAATCGGTTTTTCGGTCAAATGAAAATGTGGAAAACAAAAATGTGGCGAAACGTTTTCGCTATAATGAAATTCGTACTTAAAAAATTCGAATTTAAGATAGGTAACCCACTAAAACGTCTTATATCAACGTATATACCATCCCACTGCAGGGCAAAGACCTCCATCATAGATATCCATTATTACGAGGGTGGATTGAAAAGTACTCGGCCTAACACAGATCCATTCAATTCTAAAAATCAAATCTACCCACATTATTTAGTTCAATTCAGATTAGTTCATTGTGTGAAGTTCGAAACGTGTGCGATAATTAGTTGTGATTTTAAATTTATTAACAAAGTAATCGGACATAATTTCCGCGAATGGAGCAAATCGAGCAGCGTGCCGTCATTAAGTACCTCCATAAGAAGGGGCTATCATCAAAAGCCATCCATGATGACATGGTCAGTACATTAGGCGATTGTGCTCTGTCATATTCATCCGTCAAAAAATGGATAGCAGAATTTAAGCGTGGTAGAGAGAGTGTGAAAGATGAACCCCGCTCTGGAAGGCCTTCGACGTCAACTACTGACGAAAATATTAAAAAAGTACTTGATTTAATAATGGGAGACCGCAGATTAAAAATTAGAGAGATAGCAGAGGTTATAGGCATCTCTTATGAACGAACTCAGAACATCATTGTCAACGAGTTGGGTTTCCACAAAGTGTCTGCGAGGTGGGTTCCGCGACTGCTTTCAGTCGAACAAAAAAGGACACGATTGACTATTTCACGCGACTGTTTGGAGTTATTTGAAGTCGATGCAGATGATTTTTTTAATCGTTTTGTTACTATGGACGAAACATGGGTTCATTACTGTACACCGGAAAAAAAACAACAATCGAAACAAACAGTGGAGAAGACCTGGTTCACCACCCCTAAAAAGGCTAAGTCGATTTTGTCGGCAAATAAGGTGATGGCTTCAGTATTCTGGGACTCGAAAGGTGTGATTATGATTGATTATCTTGAAAGGGTCAGACTATAAACTCTGATTACTACTGCACCTTACTACGTCGTTTACGAGAGGAAATAAAAGAAAAACGTCGAGGAATGCTCAGAAGAAAAGTCCTGTTGGCGAAGCCGGCCAATAAGCCGAGGCTGCGGTGACAAGCGAGAATCATCTGCGACGATAAGCTCGCGTGGGACCGCCGAAGCCTTGCAGCGCCGGAGCCGTGACAGAAAAAATGCATGCTGCATGCATGCCTGCATGCCCAGTTGCATGCCTGAATGCCTGCCTGGTTGCATGCCTGGTTGCACGCCTGCATGCATGCCTGGTTGCATGCCTGCATGCATGCCCGGTTGCATGCATGCTGCATGCCTGCTTGAATTCTGCATGCATGCTTGAATGCTGCATGCATGATTCACCTGAGCCACATAACTTGTCAGAATAATTATTGAAGATTATAATAAAAATACTTATGATATGTAATTGTTATATAAACTTATTTGTCTTTTAATAACATAGAAAACGATTTTCTGGAAACTAATTTATCTAAAATATGTTTATCTATCAAAGGTTGAGTGATATTTTAAAACGTATAGATTAAAAAAATATGTCATTTGATAATCGGAATATCAGCTATATGGCAATCGGTTTTTCGGTCAAATGAAAATGTGGAAAACAAAAATGTGGCGAAACGTTTTCGCTATAATGAAATTCGTACTTAAAAAATTCGAATTTAAGATAGGTAACCCACTAAAACGTCTTATATCAACGTATATACCATCCCACTGCAGGGCAAAGACCTCCATCATAGATATCCATTATTACTAATATTCATTAATTCAAAATACCATGTATACCTCATGTGCCAACCTCACCTGCCCGCGGTGCACTCTGCTTTTTACTAACGAGGCTCTGGTTTTACTAACATTATGTATATTTTCAGAAGCAGTCGAATGGCCCAGCTATTGATCATCATATTATTATTAACAACCATAAATTTTTCATCGTCTATTTACTTTTATTTTAATACTAGCGGCCGCCCGCGACTTCGTCCGCGTGGAAAAGTAACTTTTTACCCCCCTTTTAACCCCTTACAACCCCCTTAATATAGCCTATAGCCTTCCTCGATAAATGGACTATCCAACAAAAAAAGAATTATTCAAATCGCACCAGTAGTTTCGGAGATTAGCGCGTTCAAACAAACAAACAAACAAACAAACAAACAAACAAACAAACAAACAAACAAACTCTTCAGCTTTATTATATTAGTATAGATGAAACTAATACTTTTTTATGTTTTAGGATACAACATGAATTAAAAACACATACCTATCAAACAAAGAATTAAAATAAACAACATTAAATAAAAGGATAATAGAATGACTGCATTAGTCATGTACAAATATACATTTCTGTAAGTATTTCAAACTACTTTTACCATTAGTTTACTTATTTTATGTGATTGGTGGCAGACGAGCAGACAAATCGCCTGATAGTAAGTAATTATTGCCGCCCATAGACACCTGCAGAACCAGTAGAGTCATAAGTGCGCTGCCAACCTTTAATTCCTTTCCTCCCTTCCTTTCAATATCGTGTTAATTTTACAGATACATTAATATTTACATATTTGTTACAGATATCCTGATTAAATAATCTGTTCGAGAGCCTTCAAGAGATATTGATGATCTATGCAAAATTACCTGCACCCAGAAATGTAAAAATCAATTGGATAAAACTCGTCATTGTAAATAGATGTAATGGTTTCCCTCTATCTGTCCGAATTTCGTTATTCCGAATTTCACTTGGCAGAACACACTTGGCATATATTTATTTAGTCGAATATTTTTAACGCATAAAATTGTTTAGAATAATTGTTGTTTGGGCGAATTTTCTATGGCATACTTATAAGAATGTAGAATTTTACTGAACATAATTTCCTTATGCATATTTTAATTTCGCATATTTTCGTTTAGCATAACGTTTATTTAGTCGAAATGTTATTTAGTAGAATTTCACTTGGCATAATAGCATATCCCTCTTTACATTAGTATACTTTTAATTCTAAATTAGATTGAAAATTACTGTTTTGTACTACTTAACCGTCGTGTCAAAAACGAATCGCTGCAAAACCGACTCCACGTAGTCTTGTCTGCCCTACCCCTAGAGTGTAATTCAAGCCCGCGTAGGTGCGGAGGGGCGAGGCGGCCCGCGAGCTGAGGAGCAGGTGGTTTGTAAGCTGAGGAGCAGGTGGTTTGTGAGCTGAGGAGCAGGTGGTTCGGCTTGCTGGCCGGCAAAGCCGGCCAGCAAGCCGAAGCTGCGGTGATGAGCGAAAACCATCTGCGACGATTAGCTCGCGTGGGACCGCCGGAGCCTCGCAGCGCCGGAGCCGTGACAGAAATCATGCTTGTATTATCAAAGTAGAAAGGGACAAGAGTCTTTGCTCAATAACAGTATTAAGACACCCACGATGTTTTCTACTTTTTCATATTATGGATAAGAAAAGTATGCCTTAGGATGATTCTAAATGTAAACTTTCTGCGTATATAAGTTCTGCCTTTTCATTATTATGGATATTGATGATTCGCACTTATTGATGATGATTCAGTCTTATAAAATTCTGCGTTTTGAGTTATGCTTACTGAGTATGTGCCAAAATATTTTTGGCGAAATGAAGTTTCTGTCTTCCGTTATATGAAATTCAAATTTATGACATAAAAAGTTCGGCAATAAAAAAGTAGATATTTAAAATTTATTTTGTATCTAACTTGTCTGGCTAAATGAGACATGAGAGACCACAATAATTATAATAAATATGTACAATTAGATCGTTGGATAATTGTTGTATTTTTTCTAAGTGATAGATGGCAAACAAGTAGATAGATCACCTGGTGTTAGCACTGGTGTAAGCAATGCCACCTTAAATACCATTGAATACCCACAGTGCTCATATATGCTCACCTGTAAATCTATATTTCAATTAGATTAGATATTTTCTCATGTTTTTTTTATATATTATTGAAAATACTAAACATGTTGCCAAAACCGTGATGAGCTCGACGCTTATCTGAATGACTGGTTTACCGTAGCCCAAGACCGGAGTAGATGAAAAAATATTAAACAGAAATTGTTTCATCACCCATTTTCTTATAAGTATTTTAATATGAAACTAATACTTTTTTATGTTTTAGAATTCAACACGAGTACAAAACAAAAATCAGAGAATGAAATAATTAACACCAAATAAAAGGAAAAACATGTTTAATATTATGTGCATTATTTATGTACAAATATACATTTCTGTAAGTATTTCAAATTATTATTACCATTAGTTTACTTTTTTTTTAATGTAATTTGTGGCAGACGAGCAGGCGGATCACCTAATAGTAAGCAATAACCGCCGTCCATAGTCACCTGCAGCATCAGTAGAGTTACAAGTGCGCTGCCAACCTTTAATTTCTTTCCTTCCCCGATTGCCTTCCCCTCAATGTAATGTTCATTTTTCAGATACATTAATATTTACATATTTGTTACAGATATCCTGATCAATACAGTACAGATGTACAAGAACCTTCAGGAGTTATTGATGATCCATGCAAACATCACCAGCATCCAGAAATATGAAAATCTATTGGACAAACTCGTCATTGTAAGTAAATGTAATACATTATGTAAATAATAATTTAAATTTATATTATATTTAATGACTTGTCTGGCTAAATGAGAAGTGAGAGACCACAATATTTTTATTATTATATATTCATTCTTTATTGCACAATAAAAATTAAGAACAATTGACTGACTTAATGCTATACAGCATTCTCTACCAGTCAATCATTGGGCGAGGCAGAAAGATCGATGGATAATTGTTGTTATTTTTCCTATGTGATAGGTGGCAAACAAGTAAATAGATCACCTGGTGCCAAGCAATGTCACCATAAATACCCCTGAATACTCTCAGTGCTAATAATTTGGTATAATTGTTAAAAACGAACCCACTATCTTTCTTTCAGAAACCGCAAATTCTTATCTGAGCTATCAATTGCTTTGATATAAAATAATCAAAATTTAATGGATTGTTTTTTCCCCATTTCAGAAGAACATCGAAGACGCAAATATCTGGCCATGATGTATCATCACCGAATCCTGACAGCAAAAGCAGAAAAAGAGTAACTTGATGAGATGACATCTGTACAACACTATGAATTCCCAAGATTAGCGAAATGAAGGCGTGATGATAATAAAGATATAATGAAAATTATTGAATGTTAATAGAAGATAATAAGAAGATAATATAGTCTTAATACATTTATGTTAAAATGCCATGAATGTTCGTTAAACCTACTGATATTTCAAGTTAAACCTGTAACATTATAATAAGTAAATATATTAAGATCTAGAACTAATTGATTTTGCAATTATTCATTATTCTCATAATAAGTTTAAGAAATAATTATTAGTAAACTGTCATAAAGTTGCTAGATAGTACCAATTTTGTTCATGAAATTATACAAATGCTTAAAAGTATTTATATTTTAATACAATGTTTAATTTCTATATTTTACAAGGTTCTATTTTAAATTAGCTCCATCATGTAGCTTATTTGTTAACAATATTATATTTTTTAATTTAACGTGATTCGTAGCGAACGAGTAGTAGACGGATTGCCTGACGGTAAGCGATTATAACTGCCCCTCAGATATTTGCAACACTAACAACCTTTTGTTATTTAAGTATTAACTTAGCATTGCATTTTTAATTCTTATATTAAAAAAAATAATACGCATTACTGTAGACAACATAACTTTCGGTAGAGATCGCCAATTAAATCTGTATAAGTACTAAGAAATGTATTTCCTATTTGTTGGTGCTACAAAACTAATGCGACAAAAACAAATCGCTGCAAACCCGACTCCACGTAGTCTTGTCTGCCCTATCCCTAAAGTGTAATTCAAACCCGCGTAGGCGCAAAGAAGGCCTGGCGGCCCGCGAGCGCGGCTGCGCCGGCCTGCATCAGCCGCGGCGGCGAGCTCACGAACCCCTGCAATGATAAGACCGCGTGGAACCGCCAGAGCCCCGCAACGCCGGAGCCGTCACAGAAACTATGTGTGCATTAAGCATACTTGCTTTCATTCTACATATTGTATGGTTATTGTCTGTATAATATAGGATATACATACATCAATTAACATTTACATTCCTTAAATCACATCTTGTATTAACTGCACTGATCAATACATTTGTATGAAAAGTTGAATTTATTAAGCTAATTTTCAATAGTCTTACAACAAATGACAATGCTTGATAAAATAAATAATTAAATGAATGTAAATGTTTACAGGTACACACCTTGTACTAAATTAATTTAACTACCGTAATGCAATTTTATACTATGTTTTTTTATGGATTCATGATAGCATTTTAATATAGGTAATTATTATGTCCTAGTAATTATGTACAAACGACTAATGTTAGAATATACATTGCACACCCGTTGATTAGTAGGTCGTGAGTTTGATTCTCACACTAACAAACATTCTGTTACGGAGTAGTGACCAAAAGCTAGCACAACTCACCTCGTCTCCTAACTGCCGAGCTGGAGCAATGCCGGACCCGGCGAAACCGCGGTGATGAATTGGTAGTTTTGATCTCTTTTTAACTGCACCCTTATACGAATAGAGTTCCATAGGCCATAGGGGGGTTGATACGACGTTGATACGACACCAGGTACACTGATTCGCGGCGATAGCATCCGCTGTGGTGGGACGCTGGATAGACCGATGATACGCACGGTGCCGCGGTCAGAAGACTACTGCTTTGCCCTTGATGGCGCAGGGCGAGAGGGCGCCGGTGCAGCGCCCGTATGGTGGTGTGCTATATTCACACCACTACTCCTATGAAGCTCTGCAGCTTCAGATCGGAAGGAATTGTACTAGTTTGGCCACAGATAAAAAATGATTTAGAAAAATACCAAACTTCCTTCCAAATTGTGTTGCTTTATTGATTTGAAAATAGAACGATAATTTCGGTACGAAACATACCGCTCACCTTAAAAGTACCACGTATCTTTTAACACGAATAGTTAAAACTAACTAACACTAGAATGAATTAAGTTGTATGTAGAGTGAAACTTAACCTAATCTAAACCTACTCTAGCAGCTACAACTCCTACCTATATTCCTACTCTATAAGAAGAGGACAAATCTTTACCACGGCACGTTTAGTAAACGACTGTCCGATTTGAATAGTTACGACACGACAGACCCCATCTGGGCCTGGATGTAGAGCGTGCACGCGAGCCAGTCTCCACTGCAAGGGAGGAACGTTGTCTTCGCGCACCACAACAATCATGCCTTCACGGACCGGGGTGCCCCGATCGCTAAACCACTTCGTAGCTTGTTGAATATGATGTAAATACTCAATACTCCATCTTTTCCAGAAATGTTGCGTGGACTGTTGAATAAGACGCCATCTCATTAGGCGACTAGGATTTTCATTTTCTAATGAAACGTCAGGAATGGCCGTTAACGGCTCACCTATGAGAAAATGAGAGGGAGTTAAGGGCAGAGGATCCGCGGAGTCTGCACTTAACACGCAAAGGGGACGCGAGTTTAAGATCGCCTCAATTTGACACAGAAGTGTGTGCATCTCGTCATACTGTAAAGTGCGCGTGCCTATCACGCGGCGAAGATGATGTTTGAAACTTCGAACACTCCGTTCGACTAAACCACCGAAATGACTCGCATATGGAGGTTGAAAATGCCAAGTGATGCCCTGGCCAATCACCTTGGAATTGAGCGTAGTCTGTACTACGTCGCTTCGCAAAAACTCATATAACTCTTTTAGGTATCTAGCGCAACCTACAAAGTTCTTTCCACAATCTGAATAAATATCGGTACACAAACCGCGCCTGGAAACGAATCGCCTTAAGGTTGCCAGAAAGGCCTCTGTGGAAAGCTCGGAAACTACTTCGAGATGTACAGCTTTGACAGATGTACATACGAAAATCGCTACGTAACATTTTATTATTTTAGCATTACGAACCTTATTAGCACGCACGTAAAAAGGACCCGCGAAATCTACGGCAGTCTTAACGAATGGCCGTTGCGGTCGCAAGCGAGCGGCGGGAAGCGAACCCATAACCGGCTGCGTGTGCGCGGGGCGCGCGCGGAAACAACTCACACAGCGGTGTATGCGCTGCCGCACTATGTCGCGACTAGATAAAATCCAATATTTTTGTAAAAGTGCATATTGGGTGCCTTGTGCCCCAATGTGCATATTTGTTACATGCGCGTTGTCAATTATCAAATTTGTAAAATGATGTTTCTTAGGTAAAATTATTTGATGTTTTGATTCGAAAGGTAAAAGCGATTTATGTATTCTACCGCCTACTCTTAAAAATTGATTTGAATCAAGAAACGGATTAAGACGTTTTAATTGATTAGAGGGTATGTTCCCGTTACTAATCCTCGAAATATCTTCCTGGAAGACGGAATGCTGAACTAAACTTGTGAGTCTGTTAAATGCGAAATTATATTCTGACACCGTTATATGTGTAGAACATGGAGAATCAACCTTTTTGCATTTGTTATAAAAGCGGAATATTAAAGCCGTAACACGAACGAGTTTACCAAGTGACGAAAAACGCGAAATAATTTCTATCTCTTCGGGGGGAGTAGAAACACTTGAACATAACACGAAATTACGTTTCTCTTCATCGGTAGGAAGAATAGGCTTTAATACCGGCCACTCACTCTCTCCCTCGTACAACCAACGAGGGCCACGAAACCACATCTCGTGATTTAGGAATGCAGCGGGCAACATGCCGCGCGAAGCAGCGTCCGCGGGGTTGTCAGCTGACGGCACATGGCGCCAACAACGCGCAGGGACCACGTTGAGAATCTCCGTGCAACGATTGGAAACGAAAGTTTTCCACTCGTGAGGAGAGGAAGTCAACCACGATAAAACGATACTCGAATCTGACCATGTATAAATTTGATCGCAATTTATACGGTCACTATAGTTTTGCAACACCTTGTTTATAAGGCGTGTTAACAAAACTGCTCCCATTAATTCGAGACGGGGTATAGATATACGACGTGTGGGTGCGACGCGCGTCTTCGCTATCAGTAGATATACCCGTACACTACCATCCACGCTCTGCACGCGTAGATACACACAAGCGGCGTACGCCCGTTCGGACGCATCGGAAAATCCGTGCAGCTGTATAGAACAGTCTGATGGAAAAACATGACGCGGAAAACTCACTTGAGATAAAAGAGGAAGTTGACTCGTAAAGTCGAACCAAGAATTAATTATATCTTGTGGTGGGGTTGAATCCCAGTCCACTGACGATATCCACAATAATTGAATGAGATGTTTGGCAAAAAGCGTCACTGGGGATAATAAACCGAGTGGGTCGTACATTCTGGCTACTTCCGAAAGAATGGACCTTTTCGTACATTTTTCAGAGAATACTTTAACACTAAAGCCGAATGTATCTGAATTAGGGTTCCACTGTAGACCTAGGACTTTAGTAGATATGTCATTCTCCATTTCTGCGAACGGTACATGCTCGGGCCGCTCACCATGAGAAACTGTCGGCTGAGAAGCGAGTCGTAACGCAGGAGAATTACTATGCCACTTATGTAGCTCAAAACCAGCCGATTTACAAATACCTATAAGCTCTTGCTGCAGAGCGAGCGCCCGTGACTCATCACAGTCACCTGACACTACGTCATCGACGAATACGTCACTCAGGAGGACTTGCGACGCGCGAGGGAAGCGCGCGGCCTCGTCGCGAGCGAGCTGCTGAATGGTGCGCAGTGCGAGATAGGGAGACGAACTGACCCCGAAGGTCACAGTACACAAGCGGTAGTCGCGCAGAGGTTCATCTGGAGATGTGCGCCACAGTATGCGCTGAAAGTCCCTATCCGACTCGCGTACTAGAATGTTACGATACATTTGTTTAATATCGGCTGTAAACGCGATGAAATGAATACGAAACTTTAATAAAACGTCTACTATATCTAAGTGAAGCTTAGGACCCGTAAATAAATTATCATTTAATGAACTACCACTAGTAGTTTTAGACCCTGCGTCGTAAACTACTCTGGTTCTCGAAGTTGTACTTGACTCTTTGACCACGGCGTGGTGCGGAATGTAATAAGTACTGCCTGCAACTGCTGGACTATCCACGGGCTCCATGTGGCCAAGATCCACATACTCCTGGAGGCACGCGTGGTAATCGCGTTTGAGTTGCGAATTACGCTCAAGTTTGTACTCTAATCTACGAAATCTCGCTAAAGCAATATCCCTAGACTCGCCGAGGGGCGGTGCATCAGGTTTGAATGGAAGGGCGACCACGTATCGTCCTGACTCATTACGCGTATGCGTGTTTTCAAAGATAGACTCACACAAAAGTTCATCAGGGGTGAGAGACTTTTGTTCTGAAATTGTTTCCAATTCCCAAAAACGCTGGAGGTCAAAGTCGTCGTTAACAGAGCTATGACACACCTGAACCGGAAGGGAAACCTCACTTGAAGAATTAAACTCGAGTTTACCTAACAACAAATAACCAAAGATACTATTCATAGCTATTGGCGAACCCGGTGTACCCGTTATAGTGTTATGTAACAATATTTGGGGAAGAATGTCTGCACCTAAAAGCATTTCCACTGGTTGTGGTGTATGAAAACTCGGATCCGCTAATGTTAAGTTTTGTAAATGAGACCATCCTGTATAAGGCAACTGGCAAGTTGGCATTTTTGTTGTAATTAGTTTAGGTAAAATCAGCGCGTCAACTTGCACCGAAGGGTGCGTTTGATTTCTCGGCGAAACAAAACACGAAACTACACCTCTAGGGATAACCGGTTTGTTATCGTTTATTCCATAGACGGGAGGAATATTGACACGTTTACGAGATATACCTAAACGCTGCGCACACGATTCCACTATGAAGGAAGCCTGGCTGCCTGTGTCGATAAGGCAGCGCACGGTTGATAACTTGTTGTTGTTATCGTATACATCGATGAGCGCAGTTGATAAAAGCACGGTACTCGTACGCACACTAGAAGCGATGGATGCATTCTCCGATGCATTCGCGCGTGTTGACGTCATCGCTAGCTGGGTATCGGTCGTAGATACAGATACATTGCTGCGCTCCGCCGTAGGCGGGAGCGAGACAGAATGACCGCTACCGTTAGAATCAGCTGATTTGTTTACGTCTACTCGATGATTTAAATGAATTAAGGTATGATGACGCTTATTGCAATTTCTACACGAAAAATTAGATTTACATTGGCTCACGTTATGGCCGAGATGTAAACAATTATAGCAAATATTTTTCTTTTGAATAAAAGTTAGTCTATCTTGAACGGAAAAAATTTAAGAACTTAGAACATTTTGTCAACGTATGTTGAGCATCACATAGCACACAATTAGGATTGAATTTACCATCTTGTTTATTAGGTTGAAAGTCGCGTGACAAATCAGAGGATTGTGAAAGGACGTTAGCTGCGAACGAACGCCGCGGGGTGGCGGGCGGATCGCCGCGGTGAGGTGCGCCCGAGTTCGATCTACCCACAAATTTTGTGATATTTTTGCTCGTATGAGTGAATGAATTTGTAGATATTTCGTCAGCCGCAAGCTCACGTTCTAGAAAGGATATCAATTGTTCGACCTCTGGGATATCGGATGATGAATTTAAAGTTAACTCGAAACGCTTACGAATAGATACCGGAATTTTACGCAACAAAATATGCAGAAGTATAAAACTCCACTCACTAGTAGGAAACTTCATTACTTCTAGGGGCTTAATGTTTTCTTGAAAAGTATTGAGTAAGTTACGCAAATCATTCGTTGATCTTTCATTACAAGTGTCAATGTTGAGAATGTTATCGAGATGATTTGAAGCTATTAGTCTTTTATTTTCATAACGCGACGATAAAATTTGTATGGCTACGAAATAGTTAGCGTCGGTAATGGGAATAGATTTAATTAAATTGTAAGGCTCATTTTTTAGCGTAAGAAGTAAATACCGAAACTTTTCTGCATCCGTGTAGGCACTATTGTTGTGTACAAGTGAACTGAATAAATCAAAATAGGAATTCCACTCTGTAGTCCCGCCAGAGAAACTGGGCAAGGGCAAGGTGGGCAATTTGGCACTATTAGAGAAATCTGAATTTGGGAAAGGACGACTCATTCGCCTGCACTGCTCGGCTTGTTTGATTTGCTCTAATTGGGTGACAATGGCGTAATATGCATCGTCGAAATCGTTCCTAATTTTGATTTGTTCCTCTTTATTAAAGGTTTTAGATTTGATGAGACACTTTTCGATTTTTGTTTGTAATTTACTGAACTTTCTTTGCAAAGACGGCAATTCTTTCGAACGTAACATGAATTTTTGTTTATCAGTAGAAGCAAATTGTAATGTACGTTTTAAATCGTCCAATATAAGATCGCGTTCGAATATATCCTGAACACATGAATAGTCTGGGTCGCCTGGTTTCGTATCGAAATATTCCACGTTCGCTTGAGCCATTTTGCGTTACAAAGATGGCGGACACGTGCGTGGACACAACGTGGTACGTATGTACGCGAAATATCACCAAAAAACAACACAATCTGGTACGAAATCCGGTGAGATGGATCAAAAAAGGGGTATGTTACGGAGTAGTGACCAAAAGCTAGCACAACTCACCTCGTCTCCTAACTGCCGAGCTGGAGCAATGCTGGACCCGGCGAAACCGCGGTGATGAATTGGTAGTTTTGATCTCTTTTTAACTGCACCCTTATACGAATAGAGTTCCATAGGCCATAGGGGGGTTGATACGACGTTGATACGACACCAGGTACACTGATTCGCGGCGATAGCATCCGCTGTGGTGGGACGCTGGATAGACCGATGATACGCACGGTGCCGCGGTCAGAAGACTACTGCTTTGCCCTTGATGGCGCAGGGCGAGAGGGCGCCGGTGCAGCGCCCGTATGGTGGTGTGCTATATTCACACCACTACTCCTATGAAGCTCTGCAGCTTCAGATCGGAAGGAATTGTACTAGTTTGGCCACAGATAAAAAATGATTTAGAAAAATACCAAACTTCCTTCCAAATTGTGTTGCTTTATTGATTTGAAAATAGAACGATAATTTCGGTACGAAACACATTCATAATGACAATTACTTACTTAGGTGTACCTACTTTTAGATGGTTGATGTTTTATATCAATAAACAAGTTTATATAAATATTTCATTTTTTTTTTCAACAAACCTGATACAATGATAAACCAATTTCACATACAAACTTAACATGCGGTTGATTAAACGCATTTGTAATTTGAACCGCCACATGTCCAGTTAGTTTAATTTATTAAACTTTATCATTAAGTAAATATTAAACCAATTTATTTATTATTTTAGACGAGTCTATTGATGAGATTTAACTTAAAATGAAGGGTACAGCACTCTAGCGCCGCCAATTGATTTAAATTTATACCTAGCTACTAAACCGGATCTATTATTACCTATCACTGAATCTTGGGCCAAGGGGTTGGCCCCTTGGTCAACATTTATACTATTTATTGAATAACTGCACAAGTTTCAAAAATTGACAACTCTAAAAATTGTGCATTGTTCAGTGATAGGTAATAATAGATACGACTTAGTAGCTATAAATTTAAATCAATTGGCGGCGCTATAAGTGCCGTACCCTTCGTCTTATTAATGTCTATCACATCCAATATTATTACTTTATTCTATCATTTATTTAGTATGAATAATATGTAAACAGTTACATACATATACATTACTAAATCAAAGACAATATCCTACAGAGTATAGTATATGGTATTAATTTAAAATCACGTTATGTAATCAGTGGGATTAATTACATACATAACGTGATCATTTAATTAGAACTATACTAAAGTTGGTAGGTAGGTATTTACTTTCCATCCCATTACAACATTACTAAAAGATCATGTTTTATAATAAGAAAATTGGCCATGTTCGTTGAGACGCCCCATCTTTCACAACAACATAGGTATTTCGATTTTTAGTATACGTAATGTACCTATGGGAATTAGACCATGTAATAAACTAGGTAGGTATATTAAGTACCAAATAAAGGGCAGAGTAGGTGCCTGAAAACCAGCGTTGCCTGGGATAAAATTTTCGTAGTGTCAAAGTTCCTTTCATTCCTTTCATGCACGAAACTTGTATTTTTTGGATTTTCTCCTGCCTATGCATTATGCTTTTAAACACAATGAATGGTAAAAAAAAGCTGGTGGCTTACATAGCTGATAAAGAAGATATATTTCATTACATCACATACATCACATACATTGGTCTGACTCTGCTGAAATAGGTAGCTCAAGCACCCGTGTTACAGATATCAGAACCAACAGTGGAATTACAAATATATACGTATAATACTTTTTTTTTTTGTAAATACATACTTATAATACATAGAAAACACCCAGACCAATACAAACAAACATGTTCATGCACACAAATGTTTGTACTGTGCGGGGATCGAACCTGCAACCCTAGGTCCAGACGCAGCATTCACTACCACTGAACCAAACGGATTACGGAAAGATTAGGTACTAACATTGGTTTTTACGTAGGTACTAATCGATATACTATATTATGTAGAAATAACCACGATTTTACCAAACAACCTTGATAAAAAAACGTATTAATTAGAGATAAAGGAACGTAACATTAGTAAATCTGGTCTATCAAAATAATTATGTTTAATTAGATTAGTTTTACAGATAAAATTTAATTAGTTAAATTCACACAATAAATGACAAATATAAAAACTTAATCTGACCGCATTAAATCACTTAATCATTGAAAAATAATCTTGTTACAATGCATGCCCAATAAATTACCAGAATAGCTGTCAATAAATAGTGATTATTTTTGAGAAACTATTAAGGAGTTCGATAGAATTACCTAAGTAAACATAATCATTACAGTCAAAAAGTATAGTTATAGGGTCTTATCCATCTCGGGGTTATAGATGTTGCCTTGCTGCCAATAGCTTTCCTCCTTTTTTCCCCAAGGATAACCTCTTTTAGGTAATATCCCTTGACCAGTTATGGGGAATGTTCACCGAACCGAGTGATATTGGCTCGGGGACCTATGTAGGTCCGATGAACCATCTTGGTCTGTCGTATATATTCCAAGTAGACATGCGAACTTTGCTTTCGCGATGTAGATTGGAAGGGGAATTTGCATCTTGTATGGAACAGTCAAATTAGCGCCATCTGTTGACAGTCGGATGGTACTGTGGCAAACTTCTTTTCTTCGGGTGATGGTACCTAGCTACTAAACCGGATCTATTATTAGGTACCTATCACTGAACCCTGGGCCAAGGGGTTGGCCCCTTGGCCATCATTTATACTATTTATTGAATAACTGCAAAAGTTTCAAAAATTGACAACAACTTTAAAAATTGTGCATTGTTATTCAATAAATATATTAAGTATGCCGAGAGGCTGGGGTTCAGTGATAGGTAAACAGATACGACTTAGTAGCTATAAATATCAATTGGCGGCGCTGGAGTGCCGTACCTTTCGTCTTATTAATGTCTATCACATCCAATATTATTACTTTATTCTATCGTTTTATTTAGTATGTCTATGTAAATAGTTACATATACATTACTTAATAAAAGACAATATCCTACAGAGCACCTATAGTACATATGGTATTAATTTAAAATCACGTTATATAATAAGTGGGATTAATTACATACATAACGTGATCATTTAATTAGAACTATACTAAAGTTGGTAGGTATGTACTTTCTATCCCATTACAACATTACTAAAAGGTCACGTTTTGTAATAAGAAAATTGGCCAGGTTCTGTGATGCAATGAGACGATAAGACGCCCCATCTTTTACAACAACATATGTAGGTATTTTGATTTTTAGTATACGTAATGTACCTCTGGGAAGTAGATCATGTAGTAAACTTGGTAGGTATATTAAGTACCAAATAAAGGGCAGGGTAGGTGCCTGAAAACCAGCGTTGCCTAGGTTAAACTTTTCGTAGTGTCAAAGTTCCTTTCATTTGTCTCATGCACGAAACTTGTATTTTTTTATTTTTCTCCTGCCTATGTATTATGCTTTCAGACACAATAAATGGTAATAAATAGCTGGTGGTTTACATCCATACTATCCATACTTACTAATACTTACTTACTTACTATACTTACTATTACTTATATTACTTACTAATATTATAAATGCGAAAGTAACTCTGTCTGTCTGTCTGTCTGTCTGTCTGTTACTCTTTCACGCCAAAACTACTCAACGGATTTAAATGAAATTTGGTATACAGATGATCTAGACCCTGAGAAAGAACATAGGCTACTTTTTATTGCGAAAAGGGGGTTGTAAGGGGTTAAAAGGGGGGTAAAAAGTTATTTTTCCACGCGGACGAAGTCGCGGGCGGCCGCTAGTAGCTGATAAAGAAGACTACTAAAATTGGTTTTTACCTACTCATCGATATACTAACGTAGAAATAACCACGATTTTTACCAAACAAACTTTGATCATTGTTAAAAATACGTATTAACGCCATCTATATGATTACAATTCAACTAAATTATTACAACACAATACGCCATCTATTCACAATTAGTGATAAAAGAACTTAAAATTAATAAGTCTGGTCTATCAAAATAATTATGTTTATTAGATTAGTTTTACAGATAAAATTTAATTAGTTAAATTTACACAATAAATCCATATCCATACTAATCCATACTCCATACTAATATTATAAATGCGAAAGTAACTCTGTCTGTCTGTCTGTCTGTCTGTCTGTCTGTCTGCTACTCTTTCACGCCAAAACTACTCAACGGATTTAAATGAAATTTGGTATACAGATAATCTAGACCCTGAGAAAGGACATAGGCTACTTTTTATTGCGAAAAGGGGGTTGTAAGGGGTTGAAAGGGGGGTAAAAAGTTACTTTTCCACGCGGACGAAGTCGCGGGCGGCCGCTAGTAACAAATATAAAGATTTGATCTGACCGCATTGAATCACTTAATCATTAAAAAATAATCTTTGCTATATTACCACAAACGCCATCTTTCCATCCATATTATAGCCCTTCGTTTGCATTGCCCGTCGCAATCATAATAACCCTTTATTTCATAAATACTTGTTATAATGCATGCCCGATAAATTACCAGAAACAGTGGTTAGGTTAGGTTTAGGAGGGGTGGCCCTTGCGGCCACCCCGACGCTTTTTTTTTTATGACCACACAGAAATATTGGGTTACCTATCTTAAATTCGAATTTTTTAAGTACGAATTTCATTATAGCGAAAACGTTTCGCCACATTTTTGTTTTCCACATTTTCATTTGACCGAAAAAACGATTGCCATATAGCTGATATTCCGATTATCAAATGACATATTTTTTTAATCTATACGTTTTAAAATATCACTCAACCTTTGATAGATAAACATATTTTAGACGAATTAGTTGCCAGAAAATCGTTTTCTATGTTATTAAAAGACAAATAAGTTTAAATAACAATTACATATCATAAGTTTTTTATTATAATCTTCAATAATTATTCTGACAAGTTATGTGGCTCAGGTGAATCATGCATGCAGCATTCAAGCATGCATGCAGAATACAAGCAGGCTTGCAGCATGCATGCAACCAGACATGCATGCAGGCATGCAACCAGGCATGCATGCAGGCATGCAACCAGGCATGCATGCAGGCATGCATGCAGCATGCATTTTTTCTGTCACGGCTCCGGCGCTGCAAGGCTTCGGCGGTCCCACGCGAGCTTATCGTCGCAGATGATTCTCGCTCGTCACCGCAGCCTCGGCTTATAGGCCGGCTTCGCCGGCCAGCCTCAGCCGCGGTGGCGAGCAAAAACCACCTGCTCCTCAGCTCGCGGGCCGCCTCGCCCTTCCGCGCCTACGCGGGTTTGAATTACACTCTAGGGGTAGGGCAGACAAGACTACGTGGAGTCGGTTTTGCAGCGATTCGCTTTGGTCAATACATTTTGTAGCGCAAAATTAAACACTAAATAAACCCATTACTCGTTTGCAATAATAGGAGAAAGGTTACTTCGATCTTTAATATTTCTAGAATAAAAAAATATTGTAAGTAATACATCTGTAAAATGAAAAAAGAGCTTTTGAAAATCGGCTATTAGTTTTTCTGGAAAATGAAACATATGTAAAATAAATTTATTGCATACAATGTTTTGTCAAAAAATATATCTTCGATTCAAAACTTCGATGTACCGTTTTCGAAGTTATGAAATTCGAATAATGAAGTTTCGAAAGTAAGATAGGTTACCAGTCGGTCCACCTGTATAGCGCTACAATGAGTTGACATCGCAATGAAAAAGACGAAGCGATAGTTTTCGATAGCGAGGATAGTATTTCAAACTCATGGTAATGCTACTGGTGGAAATCTTGCCACGGCTGCGGCCTCCTGAAACGATACTAGATTGATAAAAAAAAAATATATCAAATCGATTGAATCATTATTATAATGGATCAATACAGTGTATTAAGATCCATTGCGATTCTGAATATCAATTCTAATGCCCAGAATGAACATCTCTAATTAGTTTATGGTTGGTATGTTTTTTTTGAGAGTGGGGTGCAAGTGGTCCCGCCCAACATCTTACGGGACCAAAGTCAACCTCACCTGCACGTGGCGCACCCTGCTGCACAACGGAAGAGGCTCTGGCGTACCCCACCAACCCGCACTGGGCCAGCGTGGTGGGTGTAGGCCCAAATCCCCCCCTAGATTGATTAGTAGGACCAACACAAGGCCCCAAGTGCCCGGCGGTACCGGAAGCCGAGCCAGCGATGACGGAAGCGGGCAAGGCGCCGGGACCAGGGGTGCTAAGAATCCCCGGGTGGCGAAAACCAACCGTCGAACAACCTTGGCCCTGGCAACCTACAACACACGCACACTGCGCACCGAACAGAAGCTGCTGGAACTGGAGGAAGAATTAAGCAGGATTCACTGGAGTATCGTAGGTTTATCCGAAGTCCGACGACAGGGCGAGGACACGGTGATCCTTAGATCAGGGAACCTGCTGTATTTCCGGGAGGGCAAAGGTCTGTCCAAAGGTGGAGTCAGGTTTATTGTCCACAAGTCTCTCGTGAACAACATTGTTCAAATCGGAAGTTTGTCGAATAGGGTGGCGTATCTTATACTCAGAATTACCAAACGGTATTCGTTGAAGGTAATACAGGTGTACGCCCCGACCTCGACGCATCCCGACGAGGAAGTGGAAGTAATGTATGAGGATATATCTCGGGCAATGCATACTTCCAAGACTCACTACAATGTCGTCATGGGAGACTTCAACGCAAGGCTAGGCAAAAAGGGCGATGAGGAGTCGAAAGTGGGGCAATTTGGATCTGGGATCCGGAATTACCGTGGCCAAATGCTAGCCGAGTATATGGAGAGGGAAGGACTCTATATGATGAACTCCTTCTTCAGAAAACGGCTGCATCGTAAATGGACCTGGGAAAGTCCGGACGGCGTTACAAAAAATGAGATAGATTTCATCATGTCGACTAAAACCCGGATATTCAATGATGTCTCAGTGATCAATTCGGTAAACATTGGGAGCGATCACCGAATGGTAAGAGGCACATTGAACCTCAATGTTAAATCCGAAAGGTATCGACTGATGAAATCTACGCTCCGCCCTGTAGCCATCCAGATTCAAAACCTAGAGAGCTTTCAACTCGAACTACAAAATCGCTTCGATTGCTTAGAGAGCTGCGTAGATGTGGACAAATATAATGACAGGCTCGTGGAAGCTGTCCTTACGGCGGGTGCAAAGGTCTTCAGACCCAGCCGTACAAAAAAAGTGAGTAAAATTTCGGAACCAACTTTGAAACTCATGGAAGAAAGACGGAAAATGGTTCTGCAAACTTCTGAAGAAGCTCGTCGACGACGGCAGCTCAGCAAGCGTATCTCTAAGTGCCTATCTCGCGACATACGCCAATTTAATACGGAACGTGTTAAAGAAGCTATTGAGCGGAACAAAGGCTCCAAAGTGTTCGCTAGAGATTTGGCTATTGGAGAGAGCTTGCTGACTAAGCTGAAAACAGAAGATGGCAGGATCGTCACGTCACGCCATGAACTCTTGGTCGAGATTGAAAACTTTTATGGACAGCTTTACGAGACATCACGCACACCTGTCTCCCAAGCCGTTGATAAAAGAGCCAAATTAACCCGGCACTACACCGAAGATATCCCGGACGTCAGCCTGTACGAGATTAGCATAGCTCTCAAACAGCTTAAGAACGGCAAGGCACCGGGTGATGACGGAGTCACAGCGGAGCTTCTGAAGGCAGGTGGACGAACGGTCCTGAAAGCCCTTCAGAAGCTATTTAACTTCGTCATCATCGAGGGAAAGACGCCCAAAGCGTGGCATACTGGCGTGGTGAGGCTTTTCTTCAAGAAGGGAGATAAATCCCAATTGAATTGAATTGAATTGTCTAAGCCTATACCACTCCAGCGAGGTGTGAGACAGGGTGACGTCATATCGCCGAAACTGTTCACAACTCTGTTGGAGGACGTTTTTAAGCTTCTGGAATGGGATGGACTTGGCATCAATATAAATGGCGAGTACATGACGCACCTTCGATTTGCCGATGATATCGTAGTCATGGCTGAGACCTTGGAAGACTTAAGCAGAATGCTTGATGACCTCAGTAGAGTCTCTCAACAAGTGGGTCTCAAAATGAACATGGACAAGACAAAACTCATGTTGAACTCTCATGTCGTACCCACTCCTGTAAAAGTTGGAAGCTCTACACTGGAAGTTGTAGACGAATATATTTACCTCGGACAAAAAGTGCAACTTGGTAAGTCTAACTTCCAGAAAGAGGTCGACCGGCGAATCCAACTCGGCTGGGCAGCGTTCGGGAAGCTACGCAGCATATTTTCGGCTCATCTACCACAGTGTCTGAAGACGAAAGTCTTTAATGCGTGTGTATTGCCAGTGATGACATACGGAACTGAAACGTGGCCGCTTACAATGGGCCGCTTAAGAAGGCTCAAAGTCACTCAGAGGGCAATGGAGAGGGCTATGCTCGGAATCTCCTTGCGCGATCGTGTCAGAAATGATGAGATCCGCAGGAGATCTAAGGTCACGGACATAGTCCAAAGAATTGCGTGGCTGAAGTGGCAATGGGCAGGGCACATTGCGAGGAGAACAGACGGCCGTTGGGGTGGAAAGGTCCTTGAGTGGAGGCCACGCGCAGGAGGCCGCAGTCGTGGCAGGCCTCCCACCAGGTGGACCGACGATCTGGTAAAGGTCGCGGGAGTCCATTGGATGCGGGTGGCACAGGACCGATCCGTATGGAGAACTTTGGGGGAGGCCTATGTCCAGCAGTGGACGTCTATTGGCTGAAATGATGATGATGATGATGTTTTTTTTCATTATTCTATTTATTTTTACGTTTGGCCATTTTTCAAAACTGTTGTGGCCAGTATGTGTCAAGAGAGAAAACGGATTTTAATTTTTTCTTGAATGCATAAAAAAAAATTTACTTCATAATTGATGGCGCCACTGCTGCTTACGTGATACAGTATAATAGCTCTATTGGTTATTTATAATGTTTTGGAATTCCATAATCATTTTCCCCAATTATATATATCACAACTTTATTGACAAATTATCATGCATTAAAAAAAAGTCATGAAATTATTGATGGCGCCACTGCCGTTAAAGTTATTGACGCATCATATTGACTATTTAAATGTGAACATTTGTTCCGCTAAGCAACGAACAATTCGCAGTAGGAGCTGAATAGTTCTGTGGATTTTTGATGAAGGTATCGAAGTGAACTGATCATTACTAATATTTTATGAAGATTTCTCCTGTGTTCGGATTACTGGTTAGACAGTCAAGTTTTCATAATTTTGTTAGTGAAATTACCGATTCGCGGAGGAGTTTTAAAAATGATAATCTATTTATTATAAAAGTAGATAATTCATTCATATTGCAATTAAAGAGCCTGACAATGAAAATAAAACAGAAAGAGAGGGAGAAGGATCCCCTTTCTTTTATATATGTAAATATTCTTATTTTTTTTTTTCTTTTCGGTACCTTAACTGCAAATGTAACTTTGTATCTGGGGGCATATGTATGGGTTTACAAAGTTACTTATGCAATCAAATCAAATCAAATCAAATCAAATTCTCTTTATTCAATTTAAGTCCTTTACAGAACATTTATGAATGTCAAATTTTATAATCTACTGCTGATTCGGAAGGTCAATTTCTACCGAGAAGAATCAGCAAGAAACTCAGTAGAACTTAATCTTTTCAAATCTGTTATCATACATTTTTTAAAGAATTAAATAAAATTTTAATTTCATAATATATAATACTGTGTAGGTGAACAGTTTATCATTTCCACAAATTCTTGTCATTTAGGTATTCTTCAATTGTATAATAGGCATTTGCCATCAAATAAGATTTAACTTGAGATTTAAATTTATGTATAGGCAAATCAACAAGGGTTTGTGGCAATTTGTTAAAACATTTAATGCTCATTCCGACAAATGAATTACCAATTTTATGAAGTCTGAGATTTGGAACAGCAAGTTTGTGTTTATTTCTGGTGTTTAGGCTATGCTTATCAGATTTCTTCGGTAATAAATTGAGATTCTTATAAACATACATTATACAGTCAAAAATATACTGTGATGCTAATGTTAAGATGTTGATTTCTTTGAACAAATTTCTAAGCGAGTCTCGTGGTCTAAGTCCGTATATGGCTCCGACGGCTCGCTTCTGTAGCACAAATATAGCTTGAATGTCAGCCGCAGATCCCCACAAGAGTAGACCATAAGACATGACGCTATGGAAATAACTAAAATATACAAGTCTTGCTGCTTCAATATCGGTCAGTTGTCTTATTTTTCTGACTGCATATGCAGCTGAACTGAGTCTTCCAGCCAGAGCTGCAATATGAGGGCCCCATTGTAATTTTGAGTCTAACCTAATGCCCAGAAATACGGTAGAATGAATAACTTCAACATCTTCATTGTTCATATTGATCCTAGTGCTGACCTGTCTTACGTTGGGCAATGTAAATTTAACACATTTAGTTTTTTTAGCGTTTAGAAGCAAATTGTTTACAGTGAACCAATTTAGCACTTGGGTGAGAGCACTATTTACATCGTCAAAGTTATCTTTCTGTCTATTAGTTTTAAAAATTAAAGAAGTATCATCTGCAAATAATACTATGTCACACAAGTCTTTAGTAAGGTAAGGAAGGTCATTTACATATATAATAAACAGTAAGGGCCCTAATATCGAGCCCTGGGGCACTCCCATGTGTAAGAGGGCACCGGAAGAGTCAATTCCATTAACATTGACTTTTTGAATTCTATCACTTAGGTATGACCGTATTAAGCTCAAAGAGCTGTCTGTGAGACCGTAATGCTGTAGCTTCATTAATAATGTTTGGTGATTAACGCAGTCAAATGCTTTAGAAAGGTCGCAAAATATACCTACAGCATCTTGCTTATTTTGCCATGCATCAAAAATGTGCTTGATGAGTGCAACTCCTGCATCAGTAGTAGATCTGCCCTTAGTAAATCCAAATTGTTTATTATGTAATAAATTATTGAGATTAAAATGACCCAACAATTGATTGAATATAATTTTTTCAAATATTTTACTAAGGGCTGGTAGGATGGATATCGGTCTATAATTAGATGGGTCACTTCTATCACCTGATTTGAACAGTGGTAGAACCTTGCTATATTTCATCAAATTTGGAAATTGACCGATATCTACGCATTCATTAAATATTACAGCTAAATAAGGGGCAATAATGTTTATTATATTTCTTAATATTACTACTGATATACCCCACAAATCTTCTGTTTTCTTTATATTTATATCTTTAAAAGTTTTAAGTATAGTTTCCGAGTTGATGTGGTGGAAACTAAAAGAAGTTAAACACTCATCTACACTCGATCGAAGATGACAATAAGCAAGCTGAGGGCTAGAATTTAAATGACTAGTAGTAATAAGGGGTACATTAGAGAAGAAAGATTCAAACGCCTTTGCCACTTCAACATCCTCATTAAGTTGTTTATTATCAATTTTTAGAGAGTACTTGTGATCTTGAGTAGTGTTTTTACAAGTCTCTTTATTAATCATATTCCAAGTGGTCTTTATTTTATTACTAGAATTTTTAATTTTTTCTTTTAAGTAATTAGACTTTGCCATTGCACAGACTTTTTTAAATAGTTTAGAGTAGTTTCTAACATATTCAATTATTTGAGGATCATTCGTGTTTGCTTTAGTATCATATAATTTAAATAAAGTGCGTCTACTTTTAAAGATGCCTTTGGTAGCCCAATCACTAAATTTAGTTTTAGTGTTATCTACTTGGACTTTTTTCTTTGTAAAAATTACTTCAAATTCCGTTTGAATGACATTAAATAAAGTATTGTACAGCTCATCAATATTACTGTTCTTACCAACTTGCATCAGGGAAACCTTGTTTTCAACATTTCCCTTAAATTTTTCCACACGACTGGTGGTGATTGGCCTATAGACAAAAACAGAGGGAGCAGTTGCATGACGGTGTTCAAAAACAGCTATCTGTCCCGTATGGTCAGAATTGACAAAATTAATTATTGATTTTTCAATTACCTTACAGTTACAAAAAATATTATCAATGCAAGTAGCTGAAGTGGGGGTAACGCGTGTAGGTTCAACAAAAAGGTGGCGCAAATTAAAAGATTTAAATAGATTCAGAAGCATACCCGAGCTTTGACTGTTTTCTAATAAGTTAATATTGAAATCCCCACATACAATTACTTGCTTGTTGCAGTTAGTTACTTTCCTCAATACATCTTCCATGGCAGATTCAAAATTATGATAGTTACCAGAAGGAGGTCTGTATACACAAATAATGATAAACCGTTCAATCTCTACACAGGATAGTTCAATAGTTCGTTCAGTTGAAAGTGCGACTATATCTTTACGTTCCTTTGCTTTTAATGTATTGTGCAACAGAATAAGTGACCCACCTCTAATAGCCAACTTTCTTGTGAACGCACTTATGACCATATAATTATCAATATTAATAATAAGTTCATGTTGCCTCAACCAGTGTTCAGTTACACAGAGGACATGTATATTCATTGTATTTAAAAAAAGTTCCAATTCCAGTTCTTTACCGGAGAAGCCCTGTATATTTTGATGAATAATATTTAAATTATTAGACTTCCCCTTTGTCCCTAAATCTAATTTGCAAGAGGTATTCTCTATTGTCTCAAAATCACATTTAAATTACTTGGAACTAATTCCAATGTCTGATTACACATGTCAGGTTTTTCCTGCTCAATAGGAGCAGGTATGGTAGCCAAATTTTTGGCTGAACAATCTAAATAATAAGATAGCGAAATAGCTATTAGTCGTTTATAGTGTTTATTAAGATAGTATTTATCTTTCGTCAGATAAAAGTATTTTTTAATATAATTATTTATGTCAATGACATGAATTTTATTTACATTATATGTCAAAGTATGTAATGTCATGTTTATATTATACCTATGATTATTTTCCACTTGTGGCAAGCTGTTACTATAGGGAAGTGTAAATATTACAACTTGCTTAACATTTAACCTAGTAAGAGAATCAAGGTAGTTGGATAAAATATTTTTATTTACACTTCCTCTATTTCCCACCATAATTATTAATGTGGTGTCATTGTGAAAATTTGTTTTTATTATTTTATTCATGATATCAGAAAGTGTGGCACCCGGTATACAATGATTGATCAAAGATTGTCCATTGGTAGTAAGAAGGTGTCCCATATCTTTTCCCAACTCGTCACTATACATAACAATATTACCGTTTACAGGGGGTACATTGGTCATGCTTTTGGGTGCGGAACTATTGAGATTACAATTTGTGACCTTAGGTCTATTATATGTACTGTGGGTAGTGGAGGACTGATCCTTGGATGGAGTACCGCTTGGCATTGCACTATCTTCATTGGAGGGGTTTAAAAGGTCCTGCATTGCAAGCATCAGCTCCCCATACTCATTCTTAGTTGAGTTATACTTATGAGTCATGTTTATTAATGACTCCTCAAGCTTTAGAATTTCAGATTGAAATTTTTTAATGTTATTTTTATGATATATCATATTATTTTCTATCAATAACGCATACATATCTAATTCATCACCTAGTTGTCTTCTTTGCTTAATACATTTCACATTATTAAAAATGCATTTTTGTTTCTTAACTAATTTCTGGGTCTTTTTAATATACCTATTTATTCTAACATATTTTTTTAATTTATTTCTGCTGCAGGTACCTAGTCTCCCTTTATTATTGGATTTTAAGGTGTCATCACAAGTAAGATCTATGGTAAAGGGATCACTGTTACCTGAAGCAGACAAATGGCTGGGCGCACTACCTACTAACTCATCAAAGAGACATTGGGTTTGGGAAGTGGAAATGTCCAGTTTTTCGGATTGGAGGTGGCTTATGGTATGGTGGGCCTCTTGTAACTCGTGCTCCAGGACTGACATACGATTGAGGCCCTGGGTGTACTCCTCACTGCATTCCTTGAACCGGTCGATGATGGATAACAGTCGGTCTCGCTCGTCGACTAACAATGTGTTTTCAGTGTGCAACTCAGCCATTTCTTTCTTAATTTTATTATTATTTTCGAATGCTTTCAATAGTTCCGCCTCATTATCATCTCTTTCCCTATCCAAATGTTCATTCAACTTTCTGACTGCCTGCAATTGCTTCAAAGCCTGGTCGAGTTGCTTCGAAACGAGTTCGAGTTTATTCTCTTCCTGGCGAGCACAGGCCATGCTACGTGTGGTCATTCTGTTCATATCTACGTTTTAAGTAAGTAAACAATATCAGATAGTAGTTTGAACAATGAAAGTAGGTTACGTCAATTCAAGACTAACCTCTTCGCGTAAGTGAATAAGTCACTGTATTAAACACAGTTCGAGCTATTTCTAGTTATTTAGTCGCAAATAATTGGTAATAGATCTATAATAAAGAGATTATAATGATTCACAAGATATTACTAACTTCAAATGTCAAAAGACGCAAGGTCATCGACCGTTAGCCGGCTGCCGTATACACTCAATCACTGATAATAACACTCTGTTATGCACTAAATATTTCTAAAAACACCTTATATTACTATTGTTATGATAATAGTGACGATTTATGGACAATTTAAACGTTTAAACAATATAAATCACAAAATTTTAGTCGGAGCAATCTCGATCAGATGTTAGCGGTAGTGTTGCCACAAGCAAAAAAAAAGCAGTTAACGTATCTAGAAAACTAGACTGAAATTGAAAAATGTTTATAGCATTTTCTTTTATTTATCACATTTGTAGTAAGGTTTCTTTTATAAATGTACATATTCTTATTTTTTTTCTTTTCGGTACCTTAACTGCAAATGTAACTTTGTATCTGGGGGTAAATGTATGGGTTTACAAAGTTACTTATGCAGTTCTTGTATCTAGAAAACTAGACTGAAATTGAAAAATGTTTATAGCATTTTCTTTTATTTATCACACTGTTCTCTGTCCTTGGCATGTTTTTCTGTGAAATCCATACAATTCCATCCATCCATAGTTGATATTCGCTTGCAGAATAATCGTCACCAATAAATTGGACCTAATGTGTCTTAGTCTAAGACATTGTTCCATCCTAATCCTAACTAATATTATAAATGCGAAAGTAACTCTGTCTGTCTGTCTGTCTGTCTGTCTGTCTGTCTGTCTGTCTGTTACTCTTTCACGCCCAAACCACTGAACGGATTTAAATGAAATTTGGTATACAGGTGATCTAGTCCTAACTTCCTAATCCTAATCCTAATCCTAACTATCCTAACTATCCTAACTAATATTATAAATGCGAAAGTAACTCTGTCTGTCTGTCTGTCTGTCTGTCTGTCTGTCTGTCTGTTACTCTTTCACGCCCAAACCACTGAACGGATTTAAATGAAATTTGGTATACAGGTGATCTAGACCCTGAGAAAGAACATAGGCTACTTTTTATTGCGGAAAAGGGGGTTGTAAGGGGTTAAAAGGGGGGTAAAACCTTTTCCACGCGGACGAAGTCGCGGGCGGCCGCTAGTACAAGATAAAAATTCCCCTTCAATCCTACAGTAGGATTGAAGGGGAATTTGCATCTTGTATGGAACAGTCAAATTAGCGCCATCTGTTGACAGTCGAATGGTACTGTAGCCATTTCATCGTTATATAGAGCGACAGATCCAAGCGGAGCGCCGCGTAGGGCGAAGCCCGGAGCGGCCATTTCATCGTTACATCATGCGGCAGAACCAAGCGGAGCGCCGCGTAGGGCGCAGCCCGGAGCGGCCATTTCATCGTTACATAGAGCGACAGATCCAAGCGGAGCGCCGCGTAGGGCGCAGCCCGGAGCGGCCATTTCATCGTTACATCGAGTGGTAGGACCAAGCGGAGCGCCGCGTAGGGCGCAGCCCGGAGCGGCCATTTCATCGTTACATTGAGTGGTAGGACCAAGCGGAGCGCCGCGTAGGGCGCAGCCCGGAGCGGCCATTTCATCGTTACATTGAGCGGTAGGATCAAGCGGAGCGCCGCGTAGGGCGTAGCCCGGAGCGGCCATTTCATCGTTACATCGAGCGGCAGGACCAAGCGGAGCGCCGCGTAGGGCGCAGCCCGGAGCGGCAATTTCATCGTTACATAGAGCGACAGAACCAAGCGGAGCGCCGCGTAGGGCGTAGCCCGGAGCGGCCATTTCATCGTAACAAAGAGAAGCAGAACCAAGCGGAGCGCCGCGTAGGGCGCAGCCCGGAGCGGCCATTTCATCGTTACATTGAGTGGTAGGACCAAGCGGAGCGCCGCGTAGGGCGAAGCCCGGAGCGGCCATTTCATCGTTACATCGAGTGGTAGGAGCAAGCGGAGCGCCGCGTAGGGCGTAGCCCAGAGCGGCCATTCATCGCAAGTCTTTTCAACAAAACAAAGCAGAACACCACCCAGGGCGCAACCTGCCCAAGGACACACATTTGATTTATCCTTCCGTTGGCATAAAAAGAACAAGGGCAACGCCCGTCACAGACAGAGAACCGCCTTATGTAATATCGCGAGGCCGCAGGCCGAGCTGCGCCTCGCGAGGCCGAAGGCCGAGCTCCGCGGAGGGCGAAGCCCGTAGCGTCGCCGCGCAGGGCGCAGCCCGGAGCGGCCGAGCGTCGCAGACCTAGCTTGAAGGCGCGCCCGCGCAAAGCGCGGGGCGGCAAAAAGCTAGTCTATATTATATAAAGTTAGATTACCACTCACTGACTCACTGACTCACTGATCAGGGCTGTTTTTGGGGTGGTTGGGGTTTACTTTTGCGAAAAAAGTTTTGACAACCCTGAGTGTTTTCCTAATCAAACCAGGTTTTTGACATTTTGAAAAAAAAAAAAACAAAATGGCGGCCGTTTTTGCGAAATCAACTTTTTTGTTACGGCAGTCATTCGAAAAGTGAAAAGTGTCTCAGAGTCACCCTCAGCTGTCATATACATGAAAAGAAAAAAAAGTTGAAAAAACAAAATGGCGGCGCCGCCATCTTGGATTGAAAATTCAATTTCGAGCACTTTTCACGGGATCGTAGGTGGGGGGGGCGCCGCTCGATTTTCAAGATTCTTTTTTGTATCTGTGGCGGACATGTTCCATTTTCAAACGTCAGTTGCATTTTTCCAAAATCCAAGATGGCGCCGCCCCTGGCGGCCATTTTGTTTGGAGAAAAAAATTGGTGATTTTCAAACGGATTTTGCGGGGTGATGGCAACTCTGGAGAGGGTCGGTATGTTCGGACCGTCGGGGGGTAATTTGTTGCAGTGTTGCCACGACTGAGAATTTCTACCAAATTCATAGTAGTTTTTGGGCCACGGCCCCGAATGGTAGAAAAAAAAAGTTGGCATGCTTGCAAAATCCGAGTATGCAGTTTGGTAGCTATTCACACTCGCAAGGTTATCCAGGTAGTTTTTTGGTAAAAACCTGGCAACACTGGAAACGGCGGCGAAAATAAAATTTCGGGTGTCGCTGGCTTTGAGGGGCTCCTGGGACGAGAGTATCATAGACGGAAAAAAAATGAAAATTGTCTCTGGAGCGCTATATGATGTCGTCTATGGTCAAGGGACGCGCTGTCAAAAAAACAAGATGGCGGACGGGCTGGCGGCCATTTTGTGAATTTGAAAAAATTTTGAAAATTTCAAAGTGATTTTTTTGATACATGGCGACACTTGAGAGAGTTTGTATGTATGAGGCGGGTGTGAGTCTCGCTTGCGTGTGTTGCCATGTCGAAAAAAATTTTTGCTTTTTTTGATAGTTTGGCGCCCACGTCAGGGCCCAAAATAGTGACGAATCGAAATAGCCGTTTTTGGGAGAAAATAATCCCGGGAGACCGTCAACTGGGCCAGTCCGAATGACATTTGACCATTTTTAAAAATGTCACCTGGCAACACTGGGAGTGATTGGGAAAAACATTTTCGCGACATGGTCATTTGCGAGAAAGCTTATTGGTTCTCTGGTATTACTTTAGAAAAAAAGTAAAAATGCCATTCGGTTGTGTAATAGTTGTAGTATATGGAAAAAATACGTTTTTTTTTAATTTTCAAAATGGCGGACGAGTTGGCGGCCATTTTGTAAAAAAGTGAGTTTTCAAAAAACTTCAAACTGATTTTTCGGGCAGATGGCGCCACTTTTTCAACTTTTTTGACATGACCTTTATTGTTGAACTTGACGAGAGCTACGCGATGGTGAAAAAAAAACTCAAAATTCTTGATATTTTCTGAGAACGACCCCCAAACGTAAGTGTCAAATTTTCAATTTCTGAGTATGAGGTCCTGTCAAAAACTGACGTTTGATGTCACTTTTGCCCAATCAGAGCGTGTATGTATATTTGACGTTGAAAAAAAAAGAAAACAAAATTTCGACCTGGTAGGAAGCTGTCCCATACATTTAGTACTGGAGGTGGCTCGGGTGAGGGTTCCTAGAGAGTTGTATGGGAAAATTGAAACTTTCCTACCAAGACCGGGACCAAAGGCGGAGCGCCGCGTAGGGCGAAGCCCGGAGCGGCCACTACCATGTCGGCGCGCCGGAATACGTATGCGGAGCGCCGCGTAGGGCGAAGCCCGGAGCGGCCATTTTTTCGTTACATAAAGCGTCAGAACCAAGCGGAGCACCGCGTAGGGCGTAGCCCGGAGCGGCTATTACATCGATTCCGGCACCGAGAGAACCAAGCGGAGCGCCGCGTAGGGCGAAGCCCGGAGCGGCCATTCCATCGTTACATCGAGCGGCAGGACCAAGCGGAGCGCCGCGTAGGGCGCAGCCCGGAGCGGCCATTTCATCGTTACACATAGAGCGACAAAACCAAGCGTAGCGCCGCGTAGGGCGTAGCCCGGAGCGGCCATTTCAATCGTTCGGTACATTGGGAAAACAAAGCAGAGCGCCGCGTCGGGCGCAGCCCGGAGCGGCCATTTCATCGTAACTTGGAGTGACAAAACCAAGCGGAGCGCCGCGTAGGGCGCAGCCCGGAGCGGCCATTTCATCGCTTCATAGAGCGACAGATCCAAGCGGAGCGCCGCGTAGGGCGTAGCCCGGAGCGGCCATTTTATCGTTCCATCTATCGGCAGGACCAAGCGGAGCGCCGCGTAGGGCGTAGCCCGGAGCGGCCATTTCATCGTTACATAGAGTGGTAGGACCAATCGGAGCGCCGCGTAGGGCGCAGCCCGGAGCGGCCATTTCATCGTTACATCGAGTGATAGGACCTAGCGAAGCGCCGCGTAGGGCGCAGCCCGGAGCGGCCATTTCATCACAACTATTTTCAACAAAAAACCAAGCGGAGTGCCGCGTTGGGCGTAGCCCAGAGCGGCCATTCATCGCAAGTCTTTTTAACAAAACCAAGCAGAGCGCCACTCAGAGCCCAATCTGCCCAAGGACACACATTTGATTTATCCTTCCGTTGGCATAAAAAGATTAAGGGCAGCCGCGACAGACAGAAAACCGCCTTATGTAATCTCGCGAGGCCGCAGGCCGAGCTGCGTTTCGCGAGGCCGAAGGCCGAGCTCCGCGGAGGGCGAAGCCCGTAGCGTCGCCGCGCAGGGCGCAGCCCGGAGCGGCCGAGCGTCGCAGACCTAGCTTGAAGGCGCGCCCGCGCAAAGCGCGGGGCGGCAAAAAGCTAGTCTATTCTATCTATTCTATATTCTATTCTATTCTATTCTATATTATATAAAGTTAGATTACCACTGACTCACTGACTCACTGATCAGGGCTGTTTTTGGGGGGGTTGCCGGGGTTTTTTTTTGGGTTTTTTTAAACTGTCAACATTATTGGTTTAATCAAAGCAGGTTTTTGTGGTTGGAAAAAAAAAACAAAATGGCGGCCGTTTTTTGCGATATTCACTTTTTTTTTTCTATGGAATGGCCATGGTTTGAAAATTGTCCGAGAATCACCCGTTGGAGTTGCGCGAGTGGAGGGGGAAAAAAGTTGAAAAAACAAAATGGCGGCGCCGCCATCTTGGATTGAAAATTGTATTTCGACCGTTATTTGACAGATCGTAGCTGGGGGGGGCGCCGCTCGATTTTCAAAATTCTTTTTTGTATCTGTGGCGGACATGTTGTTTTTTCAAACGTCAGTTGCGTTTTTCCAAAATCCAAGATGGCGCCGCCCCTGGCGGCCATTTTGTTTGGAGAAAAAAATTGGTGATTTTCAAACGAATTTTGCGGGGTGATGGCAACTCTGGAGAGGGTCGGTATGTTCGGACTGTCGGAGGGTAATTTATTGCAGTGTTGCCACGACTGAGAATTTCTACCAAATTCATGGTAGTTTTTGGGCCACGGCACTGTGGGCTCCCCATAGGTCATTCAAGTCCAATCTCGATGTTTGAATAAGGCCATGATACTTAGCCCAACTACTAACCAGTAGTGGTACTACTTAATGGTATAAAAGATATTTTAATAAAAAATTTGTTACATTTGTTTTTGTGCATCGGAAGTGAGCACATCGCACGCATCCCTTCCGCGCTTTACTACGAACTGCGAATTAGCAATTTCATTTTTCTACTTCACCAAGAATTTGTTGTTTTTGACTAGTTTTTGTGCAATGGATATTCAAGTTGAAGGTATGTATTATGTAATTTTAGCATTATTGGTATTTTTTTTCATATCTTTATATTTATAACAACCGTGCTACGACAAGGCCTATAAAGTAACTTTTTATTATGTGCTGTGTTCTTCATCGAAACTTTTAACTACTTTTTCACAGAGTTACACGGTCGATATCTATATGACAATGTAAATGAATATCTGTTTATTTTAATTAATGTCAATTTATCTGCCTTCACCTGCCTCTGTGACTGGTGGCCAGCTCGTAGCAAATGCTACGAGTTTGCTACGAGATTCCGATTAATCTCTAGTTTTTAACTAACTCTCTTTGTTTGGTTTCAGGTTCAACTTTAAAGTGTTTTTTTACTAGAATGCTTGTGTTCGACACTTGGTTGTCCATTAAAGACAGTACATTAGACCCTGACAGAAGTCAACGTGTTTTTCCAACTCTAACGCAGTTATTGCCAGATGTTGAAAATGTTGACACTGAAAACTTACAGAATAGAATTTATAGCCTTTGTTCGAGACTGAAAACTTATTGGCAGAAGGTAAATCGAACACGTGCTAGATTAATCGAAAATTACAGCGATTGGCTCAACAAAAGTGAAGTTTGCAGTCTGTCTGCTTCACTGTCGGCTGTGACTTGCGAGCAGGTCCATCTGCCAGCGGCTAGTGATGGTTTTACAAGCGGCTTCCGGCACAGAAAAGAGTTTGCAGATTGTAATAAGAGATCGCAACGACGCAGGATCGCCACGTTCGTCAGGTAGATAACTCCACAGTTAATTCTCTTTTCAGCGATTCCAACCAATCTGACACCTCTTCTCTAGTATTCAACACTGACGAAGTATTATCTATAACTGAAGCTAAACTCATCAAGCACCAGTATTAATTGTTAAAGGGTCTTATAAATTCTAAGTTACCAAATGCGTTTCCTTTATATAAAAAAGTTTTGGATGCTAAGAAGCGGTGTTACCCGTTAGGAGAATGTATTACGGAATCATCGACCGAAATTAAGTTACAATGTTTGTAGACCATACTACATTCCGAATATTAGAATCTCAAAAAGTTGCTCTTCAAAATGTAGATATGAGTAAAGACTTCGTTTTATTTGGTAAATGGGGGTTTGGCGGTAGTACAGGGCACAGTGAGTACAAACAAAAATTTTCAGATTCTAGTATTGAGGATGACAGTTTGTTTGTAACGTCATATTGTCCGCTACAATTAATTTGTAAGTCAACCACTTCCGATCCAGATCAAGTAGTTTGGAAAAATCCACGCCCTTCTTCCACGAGGTTTTGTAGACCGGAAGTGATTGAACATACCTTTTTATCTATTGGTGAGCTCTCAGAAGAGGCCGCCGAATCTCGCAATAAATTGGTTAAACGATTTAGACGCGACAACACGAGAAAAATGACTCGAGTTGTGACAAATACCGACCTTATGAACAGTTTTCTTCTTAATTCTGCCTCGTTTTCTAGTTTAAGAAAATTACCACGAAAGAAGAAGTCTGTTCTACCAAAAGAGGTATTATTTATTGTCATAATAATATGGAATAAGAATACTTTGTGTTGTTTTTCTTTTTTAATAATTTATATCGTTTTTTTTAAATTAATTATAATACTAAGAATTTTTTTAAGATGTATACGTAGTTATTAAAATGTGAACATGGTCATTACATTAACTGTAAATATGAAAAATGATCATACTTAAGATAATCACTTCATTGAACGCATTAGTTATGTTTTAGTAACGAATTATATTATTTTTACCTGTTAAAATACAATATATTTTAACGAAATTAACTAATTGTTTTATTATTTATCCTAATTGAGCCTAAAATTGTGATAAAGAATAGTTTAGAGTATAGTTAAGCGTTTGTTAACCGGGCGAAATGCGTATGACCGCCCTTCTTTGAAAGCGGAACCACCGTGCACGGCCCCGAATGGTAGAAAAAAAAAGTTGCCATGCTTGCAAAATCCGAGTATGCAGTTTGGTAGCTATTTAGACTCGCAAGGTCCTCCAGGTAGTTTTTTGGAAAAAACCTGGCAACACTGGAAACGGCGGCGAAAATAAAATTTCGGGTCATCATCATCATGGTCATTCCAGTTTGTGCTGGAGTACGGGCCTCGAGCCGAGGCTCTTTGCCCGGGCTGCTTCTCCTGGCCCTCCCGGGTCCAGGGTGTGGTGGAGGTGGGCCGCGAGGAGTGGTGCCTCCTCGAGCGGCCGTGCCTGAATAGGCAAGTCATAACAAAACAAGTCACTGTCGAGTCTCGGTGGTCTCTGGGTTTTTTTTTTTTTTTTTTTTTTTTTTTTTAATAAATATTTTAAATTCAATATATATAGGGTGATCGAGATAATGATTGCCCACTTAAGAAATTGACACTAGTTTTATTTCAATATAATCCTTTATTTTAACAATTAGGAATCAGAGTGTAATTATTTGACAACGTTAATAGTTTAGTATTGAGATAAGTTAGCAATAATTCAAACATCTAAATAATATTTTATAATTATAACGTATAACAAAAATATCTCCTAAAAACACAGTGATTGCCCACTTGACACAGTCATTGCCAACCAAATGAGACAGTGATTGCCAACTATACCGCACGTTGTGATTCCATGAAAATAATATTACATTCTTAAAATTTTAGGTCTTTCGTAAGTAGGTTTAAGGTTTAAGATCTTTATTCTCATTAAGAATTACATACAAATTCACTTACCATGAGAAAATAAAAATTTACATATTTAGTTTATAGGAAAGACACAGAGTTTGGGGGTAGAAAAATAATAATTTGCGATACATACATCTCGCGCGAGCAACTTTAAAATACTCGTCAGGCGTAGACGGATAGCGATTGCGAAACGTTACTACTGTGCACACGGATGTAAAGCCCAACTACGCTCACCGCACACTAGAAGTGGCTCAAGGCGGGCATAGCCGCGGTAATTCGAGTAAGATCCGGTTCCGGTTTTCGAAGGAGAAAGTTGTTGTTTACTAGCTCCGTAAAGAAATATTTATTTCAAGAGAAATACTTATCAATTTCCACCACAAGTCATCACAACATCAGCACATAACCTCAACATCACTGGCGAACTTCACAAATCCGATATCGGTGCACTACAATTGAAGATTTATCAAGAAATCCTTAGCGGTAAAATTCCCACGTAAGTCGTTATTGTTTCAAATCGAAATTACTCATTGTTTACATTCCAAAAATTTCGACAATCCGCTAATTAAAAGACAGCTGATTGGAGTACACGGATGACATTTCGTACTAAACTTGACACGCAGTGCTACCAACTGTACGACAGAAAACCATAGACTACGGATGCGTTCTGAAGAAAAATATTTATTGACATTGAAACTAATTGACTGCGTTCTTAAGAAAATAAATTACCTGACATTGCATTGCTATCTATTGACCTGAATTTAATTTTGTTTTTTATTATTGATTATACATGACTGGATTGACATGGAATTTGTAACAAATCGTAATAAACTTAAATCTCAATCAAACTTTGATATCTCAAGGAATTTGTCCGACGATGACCTTAATAGCACAATGATGGATAGCACAATGCGGAGCTTACCGAATCTCAGCATTGACTGTGAGGAAATAACGGAGTTAAGATTAAAATTGGAACAAATGGTACTGGAACTAGATGGGGCACATATAGAAATAGAAAACCTTAATATGGAAAATAGTAGACTAAAACAAGAGGTAGAAAGTAATAAAAAGCAAATTGAAACATTGAAAAAGATAGCTGAAGAAGTAAATACAGGAAGTACAGGAAAGAGTAAAACAAAGAAAAAGAGACAAAAACGGAACTCTTTAATATCAGATTCACTAACAAAGGATAACAAAATAGAAAAATGTACTAAAAAGTTAAACTATGAAGAAAAGGATAATGATGAAGAAATCTGCACGTTAACAATTGATGATAACACTAGTAAATGTGATAATAGCGTTATAAAAGAAAATGATAAACATTATAATAGTGATACCGACGATTTACAAATACAAGACTTACACACAGATAATACAAAAATAAATATGAATAATTCTGATAATTATATAGAAAATAAAATAAATCTAGACAACTATAGTAACAAGGATGAACCAAAGCACAAAGTAGTAATATTGGCGGACGAACAAGGTAGGGGATTGCAAGCTTCCCTCCAAAAACTACTTGGATCCAACTATACAGTGGTCTCATATTTCAAGCCAGGAGCAAGTACAAGAGACATAATAGATGACACTTATGTTCTCACGAAGGACTTTACAAAAGAAGATTATTTGATTATACTGGCAGGGAAAAATGATCGTAATCCACGAGAATCCTCATCACTTCTATATTATCACTTGTCGAAAACAAACCACACAAATGTAATTGTGAGCGAAATTCCATATAACCAAATTATTAATGAAGGCAAACTAAATAATGAAATTAAATGTACCTGTTCGATTTTTAAACATAGTGAATTTGTTGATATGGGATTCTCTACATATATTCCCAACGGAACTAGATTTCGAAATCATATAACTAGACGGCTACTGAAAGAAATTCTCCGATTGGGCTATAGAAACAACTATCAAAACTACTTAACTAGATTGCGTAATACTAAGAAGATACAAAAAACTAAACAATTTAATGACGCTAATACGCAAACTGATGATATAATACTAAAGGAAAGCAACAGCAATAAAGTGCCAATTGACGACGCAAATGAAAGTAATTTATTTCGTGAAAAAAGTCAACAAACTTAGTATTTTTCACCATAATATACACAACTTAATAACTAAAGTTGCAGAATTAGAAGTACTGTTAAATGATCTTGTGTCTAGGCCAGAAATACTATGTTTCACAGAAACTTTCGTTCCAGCAGGGGCTGAATCTGTTATTAAAATCAAAGACTATCTTGTTGCTGCACAATTCTGCAGGAAAAACCAACGTAGAGGCGGATCTGTTATTTTAGTTCATAGAAATCTGGAATTCAGAAAACTGTCATGGATAAATGAACTCGCAATTACAATACATTTTGAATGTTGCGGAGTATACATCCCCTCGCTAAAGTGCACTGTTGTATGTATATATAGGACCCCGGATAGCAATTTGGACATATTTTTAAATAAACTTGACATCATATTGAATAAATTGACGACACTTGACAAAAAATCTTGCAAACACATAATTATCATAGGAGATTTTAATATTCACATACTTAAAAAATCAAAAAATACTGCTAAATTCACAGAGCTTGTGGAAATCTATAATATGCAGTTGGGAATAAACGAACCTACACGCATTACAAATAAATCTAAAACATGTATAGACAACGTAATTACCAATATAAAAAGTAGTACATCTTCTGTCATTCACACTGGGCTCTCGGATCATAGTGGTCAACTTTTCGAAACTAACTTAAATTGCAATCTAAATCACCATGTAACCGATTTCCATTATGTTAGAGATAAGCACCCGGACAACATAACAAAATTCTTAAATTGTATTACAAAATTGACATTCTCCAACGTGTATGACGAGGAAAATCCGAGCAAAGCATATGACCACTTTATTGACCATTTTAAATTATTTTATGATTTGTGTTTTCCAGTCATTAGGAAAAAAAGAAAATCAAATAATTATATCAACTGGATAACGAAGGGAATTAATATTGCTTGCAAAAATAAACGGAATCTATACTATAAAACTCTTAAATCTAATAAAGGAAACCTAAAAACATATTACAAGACATACAATAAAATATTGAAAAAAATAATAAGTATGAGACAAAGATGTGTTAATATTAAATACATGGTTAATTCAACAAATAAAAGCAAAGGTGCATGGCAATTAATAAATAATACAATAAAAGAATCTAGCAAAAATAAACTAATAACCAAAATTGTAGATAGTAATAACACCATCACGAATCCTCTAACAATCGCTGAAACTTTTAATAAAAGTTACATAAACAACAATCACGATGCCACACCACATAGCTCAGCTTTTAAGCCCATAGCGGGTATTTTTGACAAATCTATCTTTCTAGATCCCGTAACACGGGAAGATATAGTTAAGCATATCATGCTATTAAAAAACAAAAGGAGCAGTGGCTATGACGGGATTACAGTAGATATAGTCAAAGCTGCAGCACACGTAATATCTGGACCGTTAACCCACATAGCAAACGAAATGTTAAGCTGTGGAATATTTCCAGATTCTTTAAAAAAGGCTATCATAAAACCTTTACATAAAAAGGGTCCGAGGGACGATATTGGCAATTACAGACCAGTGGCCTTATTGCCTGTCTTCTCTAAAATAATGGAAACAATCATCACGAGATTAGTAAAATTTTTAGAAAACAATAATCTTCTAAATGACGCGCAATGTGGGTTTCGAAAAAATCGGTCTACGATCCTAGCTATATTTAAAATGATAAAGGATGTACTAGAATCTATTAATAGGAAAACTCCTGCCACAGCCATACTTCTAGACATGTCCAAGGCGTTTGACTGTGTAAAGCACTCTATATTGCTAGAACAGCTAGAACACATGGGTGTGAGGGGTACACCTTTGAATCTAATCAAATCTTACTTACAACATAGAGTACAAGCAACAGAGGTTAGCTTCATTGATAGCAAAACCAAAACAATAATGACGACGCAGTCAAAGTATGCTGAAATTAAGCTTGGGGTACCACAAGGGAGTATTTTTATTATTATTTCTTGTATATATAAATGACTTTCCTAAATTAATAAATGATAATTGTGTATTATTTGCTGATGATGCTTCACCATTAATTACATGTAATAATATGACATTTGATGATTATAATAATTTAATTAATAAAAAACTGACAATAGTAATTAACTGGCTAAAGACATTAAATTTGAATATTAATATAGGTAAGACAAAATATATACAATTTAGACCCTACCAAGCCACACACAGGACATTAAATATTAAATATCATGACGCTGAAATAGAAGAAGTTGACCATTCAAAATTTTTAGGCATAATGCTCGACAATCACCTTACGTGGAAACACCATATTGAAATGATCAACAAAAAAATTCGACCATTTTGCTATGTTCTGCAGACCTTAACTCATAAAACAAATATAGAGACTGCAAAAATTGCATATTATGCCAAAATATTTTCAATATTAAATTATGGTATAATGTATTGGGGTAACTGCACAGAAATTATTTCAACTTTCAGACTACAGAAAAGGTGCATTCGAGCCATACACAATTTAAAAAGTGACGATACTTGTAGGACTGTATTCAAGGAGCACCATTACCTCACACTAACAGGCATATACATCTACAGCATTGCACTTTTTATAAAACAAAACAGTAGTTTCTATCCTGAAAAAAGTACTATACTTTATAACAGCAACATGCGCAACAAAGATAAATTGATTTTACCCGGCGCTAGGAATGAATTATTTCGGAGAAACATGCATTTCATGGGCATCAAAATTTACAATCATCTGCCAAATACAATTAGAACTCTTCCACTTAATCAATTTAAGGTTGAACTAAAAAAGTGGCTGATTGATAGTTGTTTTTATGACTTAAAGGAGTATTTTGGGACAAATATGAAATAATTATTAATGTTTACTATTCTGACATGATTGCAATGCTATTAATTTATTCCAATTATAATTATTTCTCTTCTATTACTATTTGACATCTTGAATTCTTGACATTACAATAACCTGACGTAAACACTATTCGGACATTAATTAAATTACAAGTATATTAATTAAATGGAATTGAAATGCATGTCAAATTAATTATTTATTGTATTAGAATCTTTTAAACATTGACTTTTGTACTAACTATTGTATGCCTATATAGGTAATTGCGAGATCTATTATAAGTATAACACCTGCAATAATTGTAATTGTAATACCGCAATTGTACAATAAAGATATTATTATTATTATTATGTATGTCATTCTTTCCAGAATCTCGGGCAATTATGTCCCGGACTTTTGGAAGGCGTGCGTGGGGCCGAAGCCAACACGTAGAGGCCCCTTGACAATTTTGCTATAATGTAATGTGACACCAGCCGGCGACTATCCCTGTATACACTATAAAAATGCAGCCAAGGATAGTCCCCGGTTGGCGTAGGACTATTGCAAGATATGGAATATAAAATAAACTGGGCTATTTTGTTGAGGTGCTAGTGGACTGTTTAACTGGTACTATGGAGGGACTATGGCACCTGCCCGATCAATGATTATAATCACGAAAAAATGGGCAGGCGGTGACTCGCCACTCACTTGATGGGCCCCCTATCAAAAGCTACCAGGAAGCTAAGCAAAAGCTGGCTTCCAGAAATAGCGAGGCGGGCAACATTGTTGTGAGCAGCTCAGGGTGCCGAGAGGTGTACACCGCTTTCTACTCAGTGTCTGTAGCAGACACTGTGCCAACTCGCGACTTATGCATCTTTCACTTCCACCCTGCGAGCATATAGCTCTGACATCCCACTCTGGACGGCCGGTGAAGGCAAGCCAGAGGTGAGAGTCCTGCGGCCCCTGCTGGGGTCCACCCCAGCCGGCCAATAAAGGCAAGCCGGAGAGAGGGGCCTGGTCGACTCTCGGGGTCATGGGACCCAAGGGACGTCACATCCCATTCAGCGCGCCACAAAGCTGCCCTGGGGAGACTGACTGCACTGATGAGAGTTGTTGCTCTTAAAAGAAGACCACCAACTCTCACGAGCGGGCGATGGGGTCGTCACTTCCCTACGCACAATTATATTATTATTATTATTATAATTTATGAACGGGTCCAGTATTGATTTTATTTAATATTTGTTTATTTATACTATAGTATTTAATATGTGGAATTTTAGAAGTTTTTTAAAACATAGGATTGACTGTGATTCTTTGATATCTTTAGGGAGTTTGTTGTACATTTGCGCTCCTTCAAACATAATACTTTTTTTCCCGAAGTTAGTTCTTGGTTTTCGTAAGATGAGATCGTTGGCATTTCTTAGTTTAATTTTTTGTATTTGTTTTCTTTTAGTAAAATTAATTTGTGTATGAATATCTTTAGAAATAATTTTGCGAATTAGCAAACAGGTAAAGTAAGTGTATGATTGGGTTATGTTTAGAAGTTTAGTTTCTTTGTATATTTTCTTGCTTTCCGTCGTTATAGGCTTAGAGTTACTTTGGCATTCGCCAATTTTGGTAACTTGATGGCGATTTGCTAAGTAAGATACCAACATTTTATGCGCGACCCCAGTAACACCTATATGGTTAAGTTTTTCCAAAAGTTTACTATGACTAACAGTATCAAAAGCTTTTTTGAGGTCTATAAATACTCCTAATGCTATGTGTTTTTTATCTATGTTAATCTTTATTTTTGTAGTTAAATCAATAGTTGCTGATAAGGTATTCGATTTTCTTCTGAAGCCATACTGTTTATCATGTAATATCTTTTTACAATCTAGGAATGTTTCGAGACGGTTGTATAAAATTTTTTCAAAGACCTTTGAGATAATTGGAAGAACCGATATGGGTCTATAGTTGCTTGGGTCAGATTTTGATCCCGATTTAAATATAGGAGTGACTTTAGCTATTTTGAGACTACACGGGAAAACCCCTAGATCTAGACACTTGTTTATGCATTTTGTGAGCTCGGGCGCAATAAGATTTTTAATGCACTTTATAGTCTTACTATTGATACCATCTATGCCTAACGCTATGTTCAAGTTTAAGTTGTCAATGATCTTGACGACTTCTTCTTTGGTCGTTGGAGTCATTTTTGACAGCTTTTCTTCACTTGGTCCTGTTTGACAGCTTGAGGCTGAGTCGAAACTGTCGTGATGATATTCTGTTGGAATTTTATTGGCCAAAGATTCTCCGATAGTTGAGAAGTACTCGTTGAAGTGCTCGCATATTTCTTGTACACTTGTGATTTCACCGGTTTCTGTCTGGAGTTTCGCTGGGACCGTTGTATCCTTAATTTTGTTGTAAGATAGCTTATTTATGAGGTTCCATATTTTAGCTGGTTTGTTTTTGCATCCCATAAAAGCTTCGTAGTAAAACTGCTGTTTAGTTCGTTGGATATCTTGTGCTAAGCTTTTCCTCTCTTTTATAAGTTCTTCTTTGACTTGATTATCATTTGGGTTCCTGTTGCAATATAGTCTTAGCGTGTTTCTTTTATCTATTGCACTTAAGATATGCTTATTTATCCAGTCCTGTCTTGGTGGGTTATTTTTCTTTGTTTTGGTGACTTTATTCAACAGTATGTTTTCTGTGAGATTTTTCTCGAAGATATCATAGTCCGAATCAGGGTTTTTGTTAGTTACGTTTTCAATGGTTTTATATAAGTTGGTATAATTTATTGCTTGGTATTCAACCGTCTTTATAGGTTCGGGCTTGCAATGCACTAATTCCAAGTATATTTGTTTGTGGTCGGACATATCCGACTCTGTGATTGCTAAGTGAAAGAGGTTTTGTTTTAAGTTGGTGCTGACATGATCAAGTATTGTATTTGTTGAGTTTGTTTCTCGGGTGCTATACTGTTTATTTATTTTGTTAATGATAGAGAGTCCATTTTCTTTGACTACTTGTCTGTAGGCAGTAGTGGATCGGTCCGAGCTTAGAAGATCCACATTAAAATCACCAAATACCAAAGCCCTTTTCCTATTTTCTAACTGCATTGAGTAGTACTCTAAAAACTCATTGTTGTTTGTGCGCTCTGGTTTGTAAACGACACCTATATCAAGTGAAAATTTGCTCACGTGGATCCAGAGGAAATGATTTTCGTCCATGGTGCTTTCCGCAATTAGGCTATGCTTTAGTGAGTTATGAGCAAAAATGGAAACACCTCCTCCTCTGCTACTGAGTCTGATATTGAAGTAATGAGTGTAGCCTGGCAATTGAAATCTTTTAGCTTCATCCTCGGACTTCAGCCATGTTTCGGTTAGTAGAATTATATGTATTATGCACTGAAATGACTCCACCATACATGCAAGTTCATCAAATTTTCCCGGTTTAACGATGCTGCGAGAATTAGCATAAAGAAATTTGAGTGATTTTTTACTTATCATAATATCTGCATACTTGCTAATGCTTTGGTAGGAAACTTTGTTAGACTTTACATTTTCGATGACTTCACTTAATGAATCTCTTGGCTGGAGTTTTTTGGAGTTTGTTTTGTTATTTTAGGAACTCCTCGTATGTACTTAATACAAAGATTAGCTTCGCCACTTGCAATGCGATTTTCCAGTCTTTGTTTTAACATCGCCATATACTCCTGTTGTTGAGGGGTTTGGTCGGAAAATACCTTTATTTTCTCTTCTTTCTGATTTTTTCGATTTTTTAGAATCGACTAGCGGCCGCCCGCGACTTCGTCCGCGTGGAAAAGTAACTTTTTACCCCCCTTTTAACCCCTTACAACCCCCTTAATATTATTATGTTGATAGCCTATAGCCTTCCTCGATAAATGGACTATCCAACAAAAAAAGAATTATTCAAATCGCACCAGTAGTTTCGGAGATTAGCGCGTTCAAACAAACAAACAAACAAACAAACTCTTCAGCTTTATTATTTAAATTTTATTAATGCTATTTTAATAGATAGATTATATTATTATATTATTATATTATATATTATTATATTAGTATAGATTTAACTATATCCGGAGAAGAGAAGCATACTTTAAGATGTCTGCATTTGTCTGATTGATATTTCCAAAGTCTGTAAATTCTTTCTGGTTCAGGAGTGTTGGTGTGACCTACTATATTGTTTATGATTTTAAGTACTGCGGTTTTATCTTCAGCTCGCCTTTCACTTTGGCTATTGGCATTTGGTTCTAACACCCCAGAGATTATAATATTTTTGCTCCTTTGTCCACGTTCATTGAGCTCAGTTACAATTTCTTCACGTACATTCACCGCGGAAGAGGAACCGGCATCTTCGTGTTGGAGTTTTGATTCAATCTGGTATAGTTTCTTTTCCGTGATGTTCTTGCTTTCTTTAAGACTTGATATATCTTGTTTCAGTTTAGATTGTTCTTCGGTTAGATTATCTGTTGTAATTTTGATATCATTTATTTGTTGTTTTATGGTCAAAACATCCTGATTTAACTTTTTGAAATTTTCAATTTGAGTGTTATTCATAGTAATGTAGATAGGTATGTCATTATTTCACTCATCTGATTTTGCATCGATGTCATTTGTTTCTTCATATCTGTAAGTTCGGCTTTAATCTCTTCTGTTTCATTTAGTTTGCGTTTATTACGATAAGTGATTTGTGACATTTCAGATGTATCTTGAGCTATGATTTTACTCGGTAGGTCAGGGTACGAACCACTTCGTGAGGAAATGGTGTCGCTTCCAGTAGGCGATCTTTGTACGCTCATAAGTTTTTGTGCGTTTAAGATATATTTCTAAGCTATTGAAATCAGTAACTTCATCCAAATAAGATACCATTGACTAAGAATACCCGTTTAATTTCAAAATCTAGTAAAATCGTCAAATTGTTCTATCTAGTTTCTCGTTATCTCAGTGAATAAGTGGAAAATACCAATTTTACAAAAGGTAGTAAAGTTTTGAGGTTTTCGGAGGCCCAATGGGGGGTGCGGGGAGGGGTCGGGGGGGTTAAAACATTGGCATACTTGTGACTCCACTGGTGTTGAGTATGTGCGTTGGCATTCGCTTACCATCAAGTGATGCGTGTTTTGACTGCACATCATATATAATAAGCAATGCTGCCGCCCATGGTCACCTGCAACACCACTGGAGTCACAAGTGCGCTGCCAACCTTTTATCCCCCCCCCCCCCCCCCCCCCCCCAGTTGTGGGCCTCCGTTTCCCTCACTCACTCTGTGAAACTCAGCACAGGGGCTGCTTCACGCTGGTTTTCTGTGAGGCAGTGGTATCATTTCGGTCAAGCCGGCCCATTCATGCCGAAGCGTGGCTCTCCCACAGTTTAAATTCGAAAGTTTTTTTCTAATGATTACTAACTGCAACCATAATTTGGTAATTCCATTTTTATATGTGATAGGTGGCACACAAGCATACGGATCACCTGATGGTAAGCTATTTTCACCGCTCATAGACACTCGCAACAACAAGGAGAATCACAAATGCGCTGCCAACATTTTAACCCCTTTTCCCCCTTCATAGAACCTCCGGTACACTCACGCGTTAGCGACCTTTGACGTTGGTTTTCTGTGATCATAGAATCACTCCGTTTAAAACAGCTTAATCATTCTGAAGCGTGGCTCTCCCACGGTAAAATAATATAATTATTACGATAAATTTGGTGGTTCTTCTTACCACTTTTCCTCCAAGATTTGCGGTAGCAGATCAAATTTTCCCCTATTTTAGGTAAAATTTTTGTAAAAAGTAGTATTTTTCAAAACTCCTTGAAGTAAGTACCTACCTTGACATCTATCTTCTATACTATTAATAAAGAGGTAACGCCTCGGCCTGTGACTGACTGACTGACTGACTGACTGATCTATCAACGCACAGCCAAAACTACTGGACCTAAAATCATGAAATTTGAAACATAGGTAGTTCTTACTATGTAGGCGCGCACTAAGAAGGGGTTTTGCGAAATTCACCCCCTAAAGGGGTGAAAGGGGGGGTTTACGTTAGTATGAAAGTCTTTCAATTTTGATGTTAGAGATTTGAAAATTTGGATTATGGTTGTTTATCAAAAATGAAAATTGACCTGTTTTTTTTTTTTTTAATTTAAGCCATAAAGGGGTGAAATGGGGGTTAAAACAATGTATGGGAGATTTATTATTTTCTAAGCTAGAGTCTTGAAAATTGGTATTTGGGTTTTCCATACAAATTAAATGAAAAAAATTTCAGCATTTTTTTTTCTTCAGCTTATAAAGGGGTGAAAGGGGGTTAAAACGTCGTATGGAAAATTCGTCATTTTTAAAGCTAGAGCTTTGAAAATTGTTATTTGGGCTTTGCATGCAAATTTAAAGAAATTGAATTCGGCATTTTTTTCTTCAACCTAAAAAGGGGAGAAAGGGGGATAAAACGCCGTATTGTCAATTTTAAAGCTAGATTCTTGAAACTTGGTATTTGGGCTTTGCATACAAATGTAATGAAAGTGAATTCGTTATTTTTTTCTTCAATCTAAAAAGGGGGGGAAAGGGGGTTGAAACGAAGTATTGTCATTTTTTGAAGCTAGAATCTTGAAAATTGGTAGGTATTTAGGCTTTTCATATAAATTTTATAAAAGTCCCCACCTATAGGGGGGAAACGGGGGAACTGATTAAATTTGACAAAGTAAAGTTATAGAGTTTCCAGCATTTTTTAAATCGAATCATTTTGAGATTCCTTCATTAAGGTTTACGATCACCAAAATTATCAATCCTATAAGTATCAGTAAAATTTCTTTTTGCTAATTACTGTGATTGTTGTGAATTCTACTTCGTTCAAAAAATTAAAATACCGAAGCGAAGCGAGGGCGGGCCACTAGTATAGATATAAAGAAAGATACAGGATATACAGAAAATATTCGGTCCGATTATTATATCCCTCACGTGATTTAGTAAATACCTACCCGGGCAATCACTGTGTCATACCTATGGCAATAACTGAATTCTGGTATGGCAATAACTGAATTTCTCCTAATTTAGGTACAGTGATTGCCCACCCCCTTAAAATACTTAATGGAATAAAATTACGGCACGATAACTGCTTCAAATGAAACATTAAAGCTTTAACTAACATGTCGTTGTGTTTTAACGCTCAAAAAATAAAATTAAAGTGATAAAACTTCTAAACCCCAAAATGTATCCTTAACAAATTCTGTAAGGAATTCGTATTTATTGAAGTGACGGACACCCGCTGTCCAAAAACTGCCATTACAATATTATTTATTGAAAATTTTGCCAAATGTCTTATTTAGAACTCTAGTAAACAGTATCCTAGTGTTATTTAACGGATTTAATGTAAAACTACACCTTTGAAAATAAGTTTAAATGTATGTAAACCTTAATTCGGGCAATCACTGTACACTGGGCAATCACTATCTCGGTTACCCTACCTCTTTTAATTCTAATAATTTTTTTTTTTTTTTTTGGAGACCACCAGTCAGTCGGATCGGTCGAGTCCCCTCACGTCGTCCCTAAACGTCGCGAATGCAACCGGTGACGAGTCGGCTGCAGACATAGTCATCGTCGTCGTTTGGGGGGCGGGGGGTGGAGTTGCCGCTGCTGACGAACCAGCGACAATCCGTAGTCGGGGAATGGGTGCAGGTGGGATTAGGGGAGTGTGTCGTGGGTGTTCTGTGGGTGTATCTGGGGTGTGTGTAGGTTGTGTGGGTGTGGTGTGTCGTGTGGGTGAGGTGGGGGGGCTTAATATCTCTCGCGGGAGCGGGCGACCGGGCCTGTCAGGGGGCCGCGCGTGGAGGGGAGCCAGGTTGCGGAGGTGGGAATGTGGGCTATTGTCGGCGCGGTCGAACATTCGACGCGCCAACCGCACCACAAACTCCTCCACTGACTCGACCCTCGTATCGCGGGCGATAGCGTCATTTCTGACATAGCGCCCGGCGCCCGCTATAATGCGCAGAGCGATATTTTGCTGCGCCTGAAGTCTAGCGCGAGTGGATTGCGAGGTCAGGCTGTACCACGCCGGTGCTGCGTATGTTAGGCGCGATCTAACATACGTCTTGTACAGCATTAATTTAGTTCTGAGAGGGAGGCGGGAGGACAAAAGAGGGCGGAGGATCGACCGCGCGGCCTTCGCCATGTTGATGGCGTGGTCGGCCTGCGGGATCATACACAGCCTCCTGTCTATTCGGCAGCCTAGGTAGGTCACGGCCTTGTGCCATGTAATGGGCTGTCCTCTTAGTGCGAGCTGGGATCGGGGATTGTGACCGGCTCCGGTGATAATGGCGGTGGTTTTGGACGCGTTAGCGGCCATCCGCCACTTATCTAGCCAGTCGGGGAGGAGGTCTAGGACGCGCTGTAGTCTACTTAGGGCGACTTTCGCACTCCTCGAGGTGGCGAAGTAGGCGCTGTCATCCGCGAAAAGCGCGAGCATGACATCGCGCTCGCCTTCCTTCAGCCTACCTTCCAGAGTGGGAATGTCGTCCGTGTAGAGCGCATAAAGGATCGGACTAAGGCAGCTGCCTTGAGGAACACCTGCTAGGGATGGGTGGGGTGGGGACACTGCATTTTCCACTGCCACGTAAAACCGGCGATCCTCGAGAAAGGACGCTATCAGTTTTACATAGGCGGGTGGTAAATGCGCGTGCATTAGCTTGAACAATAAACCAGGGTGCCATACCCTGTCGAAGGCTTTCTCGATATCAAGAAAGACTCCGACAGCGCGGTGACCCTGATTCATAGCCTCAGCAAGGTGGTGAAGGACTCTAGTTAGCTGGAGCGTCGTAGAGTGCCCACTGCGAAAGCCAAACTGTTCGTCGCGGAGGCGAATGAACGGACTTAACCTTCGCAGCAGCAATCGCTCAAACAGCTAAGAGAGGTGGGAGAGGAGGGTGATCGGCCTGTAGCTGGCTGGGTACCTGCGATCTTTGCCCGGTTTAGGCAGAACGATTACTCGTCCCACCTTCCAGGCATCGGGGAAACACCCTAGTCGCAGGATACCGTTACACAGCTGTGCAAGGGCAACGAAACACCGCCTTGGGAGATGGCTGACCATGGCAGAGGAGATCCCGTCGGGACCAGGAGCCTTCCGCTTCGGAAAGCGGCGAATGGCTCGGTACATTTCAGAGGGGGAGATGAAATCCTCCCCTTTGAGATGCGGTACTGGAGCCGACAGGAAGTCCTCCACCTGGGACTGAACAAAACTATGGTGGTCACGGATGTGGGTGGGCGTAGACGGGGGTGTGGGGTGGGGAGTGAATTGGGTCTGGAGGTGGGCCGCTAGGATGTTTGCCCTGTCCTCAGCTGCGTAGCAGCTGTTCCCACCCGGGTCCAGGAGCGGGCAAACTGGGGGAGTGGATTTGGATAGTTGTCGGGCAAGCAAAAACAAATCGGCAGCGCTGTCGGTGGCTTGGTCTATGCGACCCTCCCACGACTCGCCGCGCCAAGTCTTCACTGCCTCGGACAACTCGGAGGAAAGGGTGTTTAGCTCGCACTTTACAACCGGGCACCTCGTTCGGGCCCACAGTCTGCGCAGCCTCCTCTTTGTGTTGAGCATGTTTTGTAGCCGGATTGGTAAATCCGGCCTTGTGTGCTTGGGGGGCTTGGGGGGGAGCGTCGCCTCTAACTTGGCCCTGTTCAGACGCTCGGTGAAGTGTGCCACAGCAGCTTCCACATCCTCCCTCGAGGACAGTGGGCCGCCGAGCGACACATCACGAAGCGCGTCCGAGTACAGGGACCAATCGGTCCTGGGGGCCGGCGCTCTGGGGGAAATTAGGCAGGTGGGATCGAGTGTGACAAGAATGGGTAGGTGTTGGGTATTGGTGTCATAGATAACCTCGACAGTGGCCGGGCATTGGACGTTCTGGAGTAGCACAATATCGAGAACGTCCGCCCTATGGGCCGGGTTAGTGGGGATGTGGGTGGGAGAATCGGGACCAAGGATCTCGATGTCTCTTGCGACGGCGGCCTCGAACAATGTCTTGCCTGCCGGCGACATTGTATGCGATCCCCATGTAGGGTGTTTCGCATTCAAATCGCCGGCCAGCAGAGTAGGGGGACCCACAAAGACATTGTCGAGGTCGCCTACGCAAAAGGGGGCGGGATGGGGGGGGGGGGGGCGGTAGGCGCCAAAAATGCACACTTCCTGCGTGCCAACCAAAAGTTTGACTCCTATGGACCGCAAGGATTGGAAAGGAGGGAGGATAACATTATCATGTATAACGTCGCGACGTACGAGGACGGCAACACCTCTGTAGGGGCGGCCCGTGGCCGTCGTCTCGTCCCGTCGGTATACATGGTAATTAGGAAGGGAAAATTTGGCGGAAGGGCTCAGGAATGTTTCGCCCAGGAGGATGATGTGCGCATCCTGCGACTGGGCCAGCATCCTGAGTTCGGTCCGGTGTGTGGTCACTCCACCGGGGTTCCAAAATATTACTTTTAGTACCCCGGTGAATGTGTATGTGCCGCCTGCGCGGCTACTACGCGGCTGAGCGCTGTTACTACAGCGGCGATGGGGTCGCTACCGCGGGTGATAGCATTCAGGACGTCGCCGAGTATGCCTAAAAGCAACTCGACTACGACCCGGATGCCCTCAGAGGCGCTAGGCGGGCTAGTGTGTGGTGTGGCGGAGGCGCGCGACTCTTGGGCGCTGCTGATGATGGGGGCAGTGGGCATGAATGTGTCGGACAGTCGAGGCCGGGCGGGCGCAGAGGTGACTGCAGTAGAGGGGGCGGCAGGGGCAGCGGGGGCGGCGGCAGCGGCCCTGTCAGGGCGGGTGCGGAGCCTCCTGCTTACCCGTTGAGGGAGCGGCGGTTGCTCGGCGAGGGTTCGAACCTCGGCCGGAGCTTGTTCCACGACAACGGAGGTCGGGGGGATCGGGGGCGCGGCAGCGGCAGTGGTGGTGGGCCCCTTGCGCTTGCGGGGTCCGCGCTTGCGCTTGCGTTTGGGGACGGCAGCGGTGCGCTCGGTGGGGTCGTTAGCCGGGGGCGCAAGTGTGGCGCCTTGCGGACGCTCCGGCATCTCGACTGTCACTGGGTGGGCAGTCATTGGGCGGGCAGTGGGGGGGGGGGGGGCAGAAAGGGGGCCAGGCCTATTGGGGATGGGGGGGGGTATTTTCATACCCCGTTTGCGGGCCTCTTTTTTATAGGCCGGGCATCTTTTATCGTTGGCGCTGTGCGCCTGTTTGCAGTTTGCACACGTCGGGACCGCGTCTCTCGGGCGCGGGCAGTCGGCCGCCAGGTGGCCCTCACCGCAGCGCACGCACCGGACAGCTCTGTGGCAGTTCGCCGAAGAGTGCCCGAATGCTTGGCAGCGGTGGCATTGGGCCGGACCCGAGCGGCCTCTCCACGCCACGATGCGCAGCCCCGGCATGTACAGGAGCTCGTCCACCTTGTACAGGCGCTCGAGCTCCGATTGGTCCATGTGGGCCAGGGTGACGTGATGCACGCACCCAGCCCTGTCACGGCGCGCGGGGATGTGGCGGACGTGTTGAGCGTCAAATTGGAGTGCACGGAGCCCCCGGATTATGTCCTCGGGCTTCGTGCACGATGGCAGCCCCACAATCGCCACCTTGGTGGGCCTCTCCGCGTCGGGACTGTAGCAGTGCCATTGCACGTTGCTGTCCCGCGCGGTGAGCTCCACCAGGTACCGTTGGAGAACACGGTATTCGCTCTCTGACCTCGGCAGAAAGCGAACACCGGTCTTGAAGGGTCTGCCGTTGGGTGTGTGGCCAAGAAGTTTTTGTAGGGCCTGAAAGTGTTCTACCCACTCCGGGAGGTTCTCCACCACTATGGGTGGATAACCTCTCGGGGTGGGGGTTGGTGTGGTGGTGGTGGTGGTCGGGGCGGCGCGGGCTCCCGAGGCCTGTGTGCGTGGTCGGGGGATGGGGGTGGAGGCGGCTTTCGCCGCGTAAGTAAGTCCCTCACCTGAGTTGTGGGCCAACGTCGCGTACGACGTCGACGCAGTCGCGGAAGTCGTAGTCGTCGTCGGTGTCGGCGTCGAGTGAGTCTGCGGGAGGCTCAGGAAGGCGCAGAACTCCTCCTGATCCGACTCGGTCATGGTTATGGGCGGGTTATTGGGCGGGGTGGGCGTCCTGGACGTCTCCACCAGTAGGTGCAGAGGGGAGGTGAAGCGAAATCGCTTCTCCTCTTCCTCCTCTGCGGAGCTGTCGCGCTCCGTGGCCGTCCGGGTTCTCGGCCGTTGAGTGCCGACGGGGGGTGATTCGCCATGAATCGGTCCGGCGGCATCCTCAGCCGAGCTCTCCGGTGTCCTCCGGCGCGGCATAGGTGTAGACGGTGGCGCGTAGCGCTCTTCGCCCGCTGATCCCGTCGAAGAACGGGGGGACAGTTGGGGGGCGTCCTCCTCCAGGAGGTCTGCTGGGTCCTCAGGTAGCGAGTACGGGGCTCGCTTGCGTTGGTCCATCGTCAGGTCGGTCGTATCCTGGTTTGCCACCAGGCGATCCAACCCACGTACAGAAAAGAAAAATGTCAGTCGGGGTGAGGGTGGATTGCAATTTGGACGGTTGTCCTCCTCTAACGGGCGGTCACCCTCTGCCTATTTAGCAAAATAGGCGAGGGTAGACCGAGCACTTTTTATTCACCACTACCCACTAAAGCGTCAATATCGCGGAAGATTTTGGTGAACTCAAAAATGCACTGGCGCACTACGTGCACTTTGCACTCACGGGTCGCGTTCCTAGTCGGGGTACGTGGAGTCTCAACGCATTCGCGGGAAGCGGAGATCTCAACACGCGGCCGGGGTACGCGACGGTCCGAAGGCAAGTGCAGTGAGTGAGTGGGTAGTGTTTCAAATTTCGGGTGTCGCTGGCTTTGAGGGGCTCCTGGGACGAGAGTATCATAGATGGAAAAAAAATGAAAATTGTTTCTGGTGCGCTATATGATGTAGTCTATGGTCAGGGGACGCGCTGTCAAAAATACAAGATGGTGGACGGGCTGGCGGCCATTTTGTGATTTTGAAAAATTTTTGGAAATTTCAAACTGATTTTTTTGACAGATGGCGACACTTGAGGGAGTTTGCATGTATGGGGCGGGTGTGAGTCTCGCTTGCGTGTGTTGCCATGTCGAAAAAAATTGTTGCTTTTTTTGATAGTTTGGGCGTCAGGGCCCAAAATAGTGACGAATCGAAATAGCCGTTTTTGGGAGAAAATAATCCCAGGAGGCCGTCAAATGGGCCAGTCTGAATGACATTTGACCATTTTTAAAAATGTCACCTGGCAACACTGGGAGTGATTGGGAAAAACATTTTCGCGACATGGTCATTTTCGGCGATAGTTATTTGCCCTCTGGTATTATTTAAAAAAAAAAAAAAAATGCTATTAGGTCCTGTAATAAATGTAGTATATGGAAAAAATAAGGATTTTTTTAATTTCAAAATGGCGGACGAGTCGGCGGCCATTTTGTAAAAAGATGAGTTTTCAAAAAACTTCAAAGTGATTTTTCGGGTAGATGGCGCCACTTTTTTAACTTTTTTGACATGACCTTTGTTATTGTGCTTGACAAGAGCTACGCGATGGTGAAAAAAAAAACTCAAAATTCTTGATATTTCCGGAGTACGACCCCAAAACGTAAAGTATCAAATTTTCAATTTCTGAGTATGAGGTCCTGTCAAAAATTGACGTTTGATGTCACTTTTGCCCAATCAGAGCGTCTATGTGGAGTTGGCGTTGAAAACAAAAGAAAACAAAATTTCGACCTGGTAGGAAGCTGTCCCATACATTTAGTACTGGAGGTGGCTCGGGTGAGGGTTCCTAGGGAGTTGTATGGGGAAATTGAAACTTTCCTACCAAGACCGGCACCAAAGGCGGAGCGCCGCGTAGGGCGAAGCCCGGAGCGGCCACTACCATGTCGGCGCGCCGGAAAATGTATGCGGAGCGCCGCGTAGGGTGAAGCCCGGAGCGGCCATTTTCACCACGAGATCTATGTTCAAAACCAAGCGGAGCGCCGCGTAGGGCGCAGCCCGGAGCGGCCAATTCATCGTTACATAGAGCGACAGACCCAAGCGGAGCGCCGCGTAGGGCGTAGCCCGGAGCGGCCATTTCATCGTTACATCGAGCGGTAGGAGCAAGCGGAGCGCCGCGTAGGGCGCAGCCCGGAGCGGCCATTTCATCGTTACATAGAGTCATAGATCTAAGCGGAGCGCCGCGTAGGGCGAAGCCCGGAGCGGCCATTTCAATCGTTCAGTACATTGCGAAAACATAGTAGAGCGCCGCGTCGGGCGCAGCCCGGAGCGGCCTTCTTACTGTATGTATAGACTTTATCATTGTGTTCTATGTTAATAACACGGAGCAATGGCGAAGCGCCGCGTAGGGCGCAGCCCGGAGCGGCCACTTCATCGTAACATGGAGCTGCAAAACCAAGCGGAGCGCCGCGTAGGGCGCAGCCCGGAGCGGCCATTCATCGTTACATTGAGCAGCAGAACCAAGCGGAGCGCCGCGTAGGGCGCAGCCCGGAGCGGCCATTTCATCGTAACATGGAGAGGCAAAACCAAGCGGAGCGCCGCGTAGGGCGCAGCCCGGAGCGGCCATTTCATCGCTTCATAGAGTGACAGATCCAAGCGGAGCGCCGCGTAGGGCGTAGCCCGGAGCGGCCATTTCATCGTTACATCGAGTTGCAGGAACAAGCGGAGCGCCGCGTAGGGCGTAGCCCGGAGCGGCCATTTCATTGTTACACCGAGCGGCAGGACCAAGCGGAGCGCTGCGTAGGGCGCAGCCCGGAGCGGCCATTTCATCACAACTATTTTCAACAAAACCAAGCAGAGCGCCACTCTGGACGCAACCTGCCCAAGGACACACATTTGATTTATCCTTCCGTTGGCATAAAAAGAACAAGGGCAACGCCCGTCACAGACAGAAAACCGCCTCATGTAATCTCGCGAGGCCGCAGGCCGAGATGCGTCTCGCGAGGCCGAAGGCCGAGCTCCGTGGAGGGCGAAGCCCGTAGGGTCGCCGCGCAGGGCGCAGCCCGGAGCGGCCGAGCGTCGCAGACCTAGCTTGAAGGCGCGCCCGCGCAAAGCGCGGGGCGGCAAAAAGCTAGTCTATCTATATCTATCTATTTATCTATCTATCTATCTATCTATCTATATTATATAAAGCTCGATTACCACTCACTGACTGACTCACTGACTGATCAGGCCTATTTTTGGGGGGGCTGCCATGTTTATTTGCGGAAAAAATTTTGTCAACCCTAAGTGTTTTTTTAATCAATCCAGATTTTTGACATTTAAAGAAAAAAAAAACAAAATGGCGGCAATTTTTGCGACATCAACTTTTTTGTTACTGCAGTTATTGAAAAAGTGAAAAGTGTCTTAGAATCACCCTTTGCTATTTTGTACATGACAAGAAAAAAAAGTTGAAAAAACAAAATGGCCGCGCCGCCATCTTGGATTGAAAATTTGATTTTGAGCACTTTTCACGGGATCGTAGCTGGGGGGGGGGGTGCCGTTCGATTTTCAAATTTCTTTTTTGTATCTGTGGCGTACATGTTCTACTTTCAAACGTGATTTGCGATTTTTCAAAATCCAAGATGGCGCCGCCATTTTGTTTGGAGAAAAAAAAGTGCACTTTTCAAACGAATTTTACGAGGTGATGGCAACACTGGAGAGATTTGAAATGTTGCGAGCGGTGGTGGGTAATTTATCACAGTATTGCCACGACTGAGAATTTCTACCAAATTCTTGGTAGTTTTTAGTTTATGGCCCCGAATGGTAGAAAAAAAAAGTTGCCATGTTTCTAAAAACCGAGTATGCAGTTTTGTAGTCATTTGGCATCGCAATGTCCTCCGGATATTTTTTTGGAAAAAAACTGGCAACACTGGAAATGGCGGCGAAAATAAATTTTCGGGTGTCGCTGCCTTCTAGAAGTTCTTTGGACAAGGGTATCATAGATGGAAAAAAAATAAAAATTGTTTTTGATAGGTTATGCTACGTAGTATATGGGAAAATGAATGAATATGCTTTTTATTGCACACAAAACAGAGGTATAAAACTTAAAACTAGTTATAATAGGAGTAATGTACAACAAAGGCGGCCTTATCACTATGAGCGATCTCTTCCAGGCAACCTTTGGGTAAAGGACACTTGATCAAGGTGTAAGGCGGTGCAATGATACAATACTTATATACATAGGTACGAGTATAAACATTAATACATACATACATTAATTAAATATGAATACACTAATACATAATATACTAACAAATATAAACTACATAGACATACTTAAGAATAAATAATGTAACTATAATAAATAAATAAAGAGGATCTCAAATAAGAAAAATACGCGCTGTCAAAAAAACAAGATGGCGGACGAGCTGGCGGCCATCTTGTGAATTCGTATTTTTTTGGAAATTTTCAAAGTAATTTTTTCGATAGATGGCGACACTTGAGAGAGTTTGCATGTATGAGGCAGGTGTGAGTCTTGCTTGCGTGTATTGCCATGTTGAAAAATATTTTTACCTTTTTTGATAGTTTAGGCGTCAGGGCCCAAAATAGTAAAAAAAATAAAAATTGATTTCCAGGAAAAACAAACACATCAAACCTTCACTTGGTATAGTCTCAATGACACTAGGTTAGTTTTAGCAAAATTATCTGGCAACACTGGGAGATATTGAGAAAAATGTTTTTTTGACATGGTCATATTTGAGAGGTTCCTTGGGGAACCAGTATTATTTTAGAAAAAAAGTTAAAACGCCATTTGAAGCAATATATGATGTTGTATATGGGAAAAATATGGGTTGTCAAAAAATTAAGATGGCGGACGAGTTGGCGGCCATTTTGTAAAAAAAAGGAGATTTGAAAAAAATCAAAGTTGTTTTTCGACCAGATGGCGCTACTTGGGGAACTCATGATGTATGACGCGAACGAGTGTCTTTTTAAGGTGTGTTGCCATGTTCAAAAATATTTTCACAATTTTAAGTAAGTTTCGAGATTTGGTCAAAAAATAAACAAAATAAAAATGACAGTTGTTGGAGAAAAAAAGTACATGAAGGCTTGAATTTAGGTATTTGAAATCCCTTTTGTCCATTTTTACAAAAATAAACTAGCAACACAGGGAGCAGCGTCCAAAAGAAAATTTTGACAGGGGCATTTTTGAGAGGTTCCTTGGGCGAGCAGTATTATCTCAGAGAAAAAGTAAAAACGTGGTTCGACGCGGTATATGTTGTAGAATATGGGAAAAAATATGGGTTGTTGAAAAAACAAGATGGCGGACGAGCTGGCGGCCATTTTGTAAATGTTGAGTTTTTTCGCACTTAAAAACCGATTTTTCGGGTAGTTGGCGCCACTTGACGAGAATCGTTGTCATAATCTTTATGGTAGGTATTAACAAGAGCTACAAAATGGTAGAAAAAAAAAACTTCATCCTCAAGGAAAATTTTAAGATTTAGTACAAAACTTGTGTAAAATTTACGTAAAATTGTAAATACTCAACGTCTGTGTGTTGTGCCCTGTCAAAAAGTGACATGTATTGTCATTCTCAACCAACCAGAGCATTTACAAAAACATGCGACGAAAAAAAAAAAAGAAAATTTTTTTTTTACTCTACTACGAAATTTTCTCATACATTTTGTACTGAAGTCGACTGAACCCTAACACATAGGTACCAGCCAGAAGAATTATAATGAAAACATGCGATGGAGATACAAAATATTAGGGTTATGGGAGAGATGGCAACTAAACCGGGACTATGGAAGGGAATTGAGTTGAGTTGATAATAATAATAATAATAATAAAAACGTTTATTGCTCTCATATACTTAACCTAGTTACATAATTTCACATGTGTACAACCCGGTATGCAAGCAATTGGAGAGTAACTCAGCATATGCTGGCCTAGGTGGTTAGTACCTAGTCAGCGCTGTTTTTCAGTTACTTCCACTTCTCTTAGGTGTAGGGCGAGAAGTTTAGTCATGAGGGCTATGAATTATTACAGTACCTGATGAAATTACAATTTTCCAAAAAAAAAAAAAAAAATACAAGTGGATATGATGAATGCTAAATAGAAAGATAAACTATTTTTAATGATGATTGGCACTCTGTCTGTTTGTGTGTGTGTGTGTGTGTTGTGTATGGTGTGTGTGTTGTGCATAGTGTGTGTGTGTGTGTGTGTGTTTGTGTTGGTGTGTATTAGTGTGAGAGATTATTGTTACTGGAAATAGTCCTTAAGGGGCAAGTGTTTGCTATAACTGTACATAAGGTCTTCGGCAGCGCGTTGTTTTCGTAGTATAGCTGCTTTGTATTTGTTTTTAAATAGTTCACCGCTTATTTTACTTCTCATAGGAGGTGGTAGGATATTCCAAATGCTCGCTGCCTGCACTTTGAAGGATCCCCGATAACGCGTCGAGCTATGTTTGGGAATCTTCAGTAGATTTTGTGTTGCAGCTCGTTGACTTCTATGTGTATTTTCTTTAGTCCAGGTGAGTTTTTTAAATAAGTATTCTGGCTTTTTATTCCAGATTACTCTGTGGACGGTACAAGCATACTGAAGTTCCCTTCTGGCTTTCATGTTGAGAATACCTTTTTTATTTAGGTACGGCGTTATATATTCTCTTCTCGGCACATTAAAACAGAATCGGATGCAGGCATTTTGAACTCTTTGTATGGCTCTTTCTGAGCTGGCGGATAGCCTGGGACCAATAACTGAGCTGCAGTAATTAAAAGGAGAGAGGACCAATAGGTCGGTTAGAAGAAGTCTTAACTCGGTTTTTAAAAATGGTCTAATCTTGTACAAAACTTTGAGTTTAAAAAATGCGTTTCTAATTTTTCCGTTAACATGCTCTTCATATTTCTGCTCACCATCCATGACTAGTCCCAGGCTTCGTGCCTTTTTAACCCTTTCTAGAGCAATATTGCTAATGGAAACTTGTTCAGTGCTATCCTCCACCCTTTTTATCTGTAGTTTGGTTCCCAAGATCAACACCTGTGATTTTTGAGGGTTTAAGACCAAGGAGTTTTTTTCAGACCACGCACGTATATTTTCCAAATCCTCATTTATTTGTTTAACCGCTTCTCGTGTGTCTTTGGCTTTAAATGAGTGGTAAAGTTGGGTGTCGTCGGCATATAGATGATATTTACATGTTTTAATGCATTGCGGTAAGTCTGCTGTGAAAATTGAGAATAGAATGGGACTAAGGATTGATCCTTGCGGTACTCCCCGCGAGACCACTCTGGGCGATGAAAGCATCTTCCCCCCATCCTTTCCATAAGTCACTACGGTTTGCTCTCTATTTAATAGATACGTCTCAAACCACTTGCACGTATTAGCTGAGAAACCATAGTGACTCAGTTTGGCTAGCAGGAGCTGTGGGTGTAAGCAGTCAAATGCCCTCGAGTAGTCCAACAGTACCAAGATGCTACTCAGACCCATATCTGACGCCTCCGAGATATCATCAGTAACGTGGAGTAAGGCTGTTTCAGTACCGTGTCCCCGCCGGAAGCCAGACTGGAACGCAGGTATAATGTTAATACTATCCAGGTAACCGACTACTTGTTTTAGTATCACCTTTTCCAGCACTTTAGATAATATCGGTAGTAAAGATATTGGTCTTAAGTCCTTCAGATCTTCAACTGAGGTTTTCTTTGGGATGGGTCTAACCAATGCTTTTTTCCATTGTTCTGGGAAAGTGTGGGTACAGATGGATTTGTTTATTATCGCAGTAATAAAGGTGAGCGTCTTATGCAGTGTAAGTTTGATCATTTTTATGGTTAAGCCATCTATTCCTTGTGCGTTTGTTGTAATTTCACAAATGATTTTGAAAACTTCTTTTTCTGTAGTTGGTTTTAAATCAAAGGATGTGGGTAGTTTAGGCGTTTTTATGTAGTCAGTTGCATTTTTAGACCCTAAATTACTGTAGGGAGGCAGTGAGAGAAAGTGGTCATTGATCATATTAGGGTCATTCATGTGGTCGGGTATGCTATCTGTCTGGTTGTTACTATTGCTTAGAGAGACCGTACTTCTTAAGTTCTTCCATAATAGATTAATATTGATGATACAACGGGTCACCTGCTTTATCGACCTTCTGTCTTAAGTTTTTACGTAATTATCAAACCTAACAACTTACAGTGACCATATCATATTGAGAAACTATAAAGATTTAATAACATACAAAACTAAAAAACTCAAGAAAATTTAGAGTTTCAAACGAAACCACTTATGTAAAATCAATGAGAAGAACCGCAAATATAACTTGGTAATTTCTTATATTTATATAGTATTACCACAATATTTATGCGGTTAGTGTAACTAAAAATTTAAATTAAGTTGAATTAAAAATTTCATAAAGTAATTTTATCACTTGTGCTTGTTAGTACTACCTACTGACATTAACGTTACGATTATGAACTTTGAATCGCTTAGCCAGCTCAGCGTAGGCATCAAGTGTGGGCTTATATGGAGCTTAAATGGAAAAATCTAAATACTCGACACAAGACCCGAACACTGAGCGAAGCGCCGCGTAGGGCGAAGCCCGGAGCGGCCATTTCATCACAACTTTTCTCCACAAACCCATGCAAAGCAGTAGGGTATTATTGGGCATTCTACTTCACTTTTGGTTTCAAAATCGCTCACTCCGTTCGCTTTGTCTGAAACCAAAAGCGAAGTAGAATTCCCAATACATTTTTGAAAAACCAAATGTGAAGTAGAATTTCCTATGCGTTTGCGTCAATTGGTTTCTCAATTCTATCTTTGAAAAACCAAATGTAAAGTAGAATTCCCATTCTCAATTCTAATTTGAAAAACCAAATGTGAAGTAGCATTGCGTCAATTGGTTTCTCAATTCTCATCACTATCTGTCTATTCGTTAATTTCAGTGCCACTTAGGCACGTAATTAGCCCAAAACGGATAGATAAGTGTTGATTTAAAAATATGGTTACGTTGGAACTTACCGTCATTCTATTGTGACTAATACACCGCTGCAGACACGTTATATACAAAATAATGAAGTTCGTCAAACAAAAAGAATCGCTTAAATTAGAATGCATCTGTCCTGCATCATCTGATGAGCCAAAACGACACGGAAATTTGTTACCTAATACAATACGTTGTATAGTTTGTGGTCCGTCTAATAGTGGAAAAACCAATTTAGTGATAAGTTTATTATTACATAAAAATGGTCCAAGATTTTGTAACCTTTATGTGTATTCAAAATCTTTGTATCAACCTAAATATTTATATCTTGAAAAAGTTTTGGACATGGTTCCTGGAACATCATTTAACAAATACAATCACAATGGCGAAATTTTGAGTCCACATGATGCTTTACCCGATTCGATCATAATTTTTGACGACGTTGCTTGTGAGAATCAAAACAACATTAGAGATTATTTCGCCATGGGACGCCATAAAAATATTGATTGTTTCTATATCAATCAAACTTACACAAGAGTTCCAAAACAACTTGTAAGAGACAATTCAAATCTTGTTATTCTATTTAAGCAAGATGACGTTAACTTGAAGCATGTATATGAGGAACATGTTGGGGCTGATATGTCATGGTCCCAATTTCGTAAGATGTGCTCTACTGTTGGAATAAACCATTTAGCTATCTTGTTATTAATAAGGATTGTGATAAAAATAACGGATGTTACCGATCGACGTTCGATACATTCATAGTGATAGACGAACATACATAAAGACGGTTGTGTTATTTATCAGCCACTCCTATTCATGATTTGAACCTGAGCGGAATACTTTGAAATGGAGAAAAATCTTAAAGAACAAATTGTAAAATCAGCAGCAGCTGTTAAAAAAAAAGTTGCGATGATAAAAGATATTGAAAATACAAATAATAAAACATTAGAAACAATCTTCAAACCTATTGTTGATCCACTTACATTATTGACCAATAAAAAACAAGACGCACGACGAGATAAGGAAGATGAGTACTTTGAGCCAGTGATGAAAAAGTTTAAGAATGACAATAATCAGTCAATCGAAGATGAGAACCAATCATTATTTGCCTCTGATGAAGATTACAATGAATCTATTAGTGAAGAAGATGAAGACGATGTACAAGAACAATACAACGATTACAATAAAATCCTTGTTGTATCACCGTCTGAAGACCACAATGTAAGCGAGGGATCATTTAAATCTCTACAGTCATCGCCAAGTCTTAAAAATCAATCACTTTCATGGTCAACATCGTCTGAAGTAATGACAGATGTTCCGTTTGGAATCAGAAATGAACGAGGTAAACTATTACAAGGCAAAACACGTGTTCATGACGACGGCAGCATTCTTAAAATAGGAACACTAACTGTTAAAAAAACTGTTGGCTTAAAAGAACTTTTATTCAAAAAGAAACCAAATTTAGATGTAGTATCATATGATGATTTACAAAATTACAAGTTACTTCTTATAGAAACCAATGCTCATCGACGTAATTATGAATCATCCAAACCAATTAACAGCAGCAAAGGATTTAAATATATGAATGTAATTAAGCCTTTGTTCAAATTCTCTCGAAATCTAACTACAATTGTAGAAAGTATTCCTCAAGGTAAAGGTATTTCACTTTTAAAGACAGTAAAATCAAACACTGATTTAGTTTACTGGAATGATCCAAACGAGTTAGTCGAACGATTGAAGTTACTATTTGCATCATGGGAAGCAGGAAACACTGGTGTAAATAATGAAATAATTGCGATCATTTCGGAACTGCATGAAGCTGGTATCATAAATGTAGAACATATAAAGAAGAAACCAGGAAAATTGGGCAGTATTTCCGTAGTCATCCCATCAAGACAGCAATGAATATAGACAAGTTTGGTCACCATGTCCATAAACGTTTACGATTGACAGAATATAATATTGGAAACTTCAATGAAGCATTGGTAAAATCAGATACCGGTCACTACGATTTAAAATCTTCTAAATTAAAAGGGTTATCATATCCAATCGAAGACGACGAAGCAGTAAATAAAGCTTATTTAGACAAAACCATTCAAGAATTAAGAAATGAAATTGAAAAAGTGAAGCTCGAAGTTAAATTTCATTTGAAGAACTTGGAAACCTTTACAACAGAACATTTGAATAAATCATTTTACTCAAGGTCGGAAATAGACAATTTGATTCATGTAAAAATAAACAAAAATGAGCAAAAAGGACATAATTGATGAACTTCACAAAGCAGCCAGAAGAAATTTTCCGCGTAGATGCACAGTTATAAAAGGAATTGATGATCTATGGCAAGCTGACCTCATAGATTTACAAAAATATTCCCATTTTAATAAAGGACACAAGTATATATTAGTAGTGATAGACACTTTGTCAAAGTTTGTATGGGCAAGTCTGGTGTAATACTGGTGTAAATAATGAAATAATTGCGATCATTTCGGAACTGCATGAAGCTGGTATCATAAATGTAGAACATATAAAGAAGAAACCAGGAAAATTAGGCAGTATTCTTTCCGTAGTCATCCCATCAAGACAGCAATGAATATAGACAAGTTTGGTCACCATGTCCATAAACGTTTACGATTGACAGAATATAATATTGGAAACTTCAATGAAGCATTGGTAAAATCAGATACCGGTCACTACGATTTAAAATCTTCTAAATTAAAAGGGTTATCATATCCAATCGAAGACGACGAAGCAGTAAATAAAGCTTATTTAGACAAAACCATTCAAGAATTAAGAAATGAAATTGAAAAAGTGAAGCTCGAAGTTAAATTTCATTTGAAGAACTTGGAAACCTTTACAACAGAACATTTGAATAAATCATTTTACTCAAGGTCGGAAATAGACAATTTGATTCATGTAAAAATAAACAAAAATGAGCAAAAAGGACATAATTGATGAACTTCACAAAGCAGCCAGAAGAAATTTTCCGCGTAGATGCACAGTTATAAAAGGAATTGATGATCTATGGCAAGCTGACCTCATAGATTTACAAAAATATTCCCATTTTAATAAAGGACACAAGTATATATTAGTAGTGATAGACACTTTGTCAAAGTTTGTATGGGCAAGTCCTTTAAAATCTAAAGAAAAGAAATGTGTTTTTCGCGCAATGCAACAGATTTTTAAAAATTCATCTAGAAAACCTAAACATTTGCAAACAGATTTAGGCAAAGAGTTTTATAATGATATTTTCGGTCAACTGTTAACAAAATATAATGTAAACCATTATTCTACTTACTCCGTTAAAAAAGCTTCTATAGTAGAGCGAGTCATACGCACGTTAAAATCACACATCTTTAAACTTTTCAGTTTATATGGTTGCTATCGATGGCTGGGTCAATTACTAAATACTGTGATAGATAACTATAACAGCACTACTCATCGCATAACTAAATTTAAACCTATTGATGTTAATAAGACAAATGAAATAGTTGTATTGCGTAATATTAACAAAGCGTACAGAAATCAAAAACACTTAAAACCTAAGTTTCAAGTAGGTAATCATGTACGTATTAGTAAATTTAAAGGAGACTTTTACAAAGGTTATACTCCGAACTGGTCCACAGAAATATTTGTAGTAACAAAAGTGAATAATACGAATCCACCAACTTATAATTTGGAAGATAAGCATAAACAGGTTATATTGGGGACTTTTTATGAGTATGAATTACAAAAAACTAAATATCCAGATATTTACCTCATCGAAAAGATTATTAGAAGAAAAGGAGATAAATATTTTGTGAAATGGTTAGGTCTCAGCAATGAAGAGAACAGTTGGATAAACAAAAATGAGATAGTTTTGTAATATAAATGTACTTTTAAACCAAATCTATTCATTCTAAACATATCAATGAAGGAGGGAAGTGGTATTATAGACATCTTAATAAACCATTTACCATTCGAGCTTCATTTACCTGGTTATCAATATTGTGGTCCCGGAACAAACCTACAAAAACGTTTGAAAAGAGGTGATAGAGGTATAAATAAGTTGGATAAAGCTTGTATGTTCCACGACATCGCTTACAACGATAACGATTTAAACGTTCGACGTGAGGCTGATATGATACTTTTGAATATGGCTAAGAAACGATTAAACGCTAAAGATGCTAAGAAGGGTGAAAAAGTAGCATCATGGATAGTAAAGAATGCTATGAAAGCAAAACTAAAGGCTGGTGCCGGTACCCGTTCATTCATGTCAGCTGTGAAAAAAATTAAATCTCAACTTAAAAAGTTAAAATCCACATGCAGTTATACAGCTATTAAAAGTGCATACGCCGCAGCCAAAAGAATATTTAAGAATAAAAATGACACTCGCTTACCGCGCTGTATTCCTCTACCAAAATGCGGTGGACTGCTACCTTTAATCCCGATCTTTGCGGGGTTATCGGCTTTGGGTTCCTTGGCAGGTGGAGCAGCTGGCATAGCAAAAGCAGTGAACGACTCTAAAGCAGCTCAGAAAAGTCTTCAAGAGTCTGAACATCATAACAGGATGATGGAAGCGGTGGCGGTTGGCAAAGGATTGTACATCAAACCTTATAAAAAGGGCGCAGGGTTATATTTGAATCCTTCAAAAAACTAGTTAAAAGGCTGCCTAGGCGTGCACTAACAGATTTCGATATATTAGAGCATGCTACTGATATTCCATATTTCCGCGGAGTATTTATGAGAAATACACTTCCATTGAAACCTAGAAGAATGGAATGTGCAGTACTAAACTTGGATACCTCTCATAATCCGGGAACGCACTGGGTAGCCTACGTCAAACAAAATGATTATTGCGAATACTTTGATAGCTTTGGCGACATAAAGCCTCCATTAGAATTAAGAAATTATTTAAAAAACATGACAATTAATTATAATATTGAACGATATCAAAAGTTTGATAGTACAAATTGTGGTCATCTCTGTTTAAATTTTTTAAAAAAATATTGGAAAAATCATTTAAATAATGAATAAAGTACATAATCTATATCAGTATAATCATGTCTTTCACTGTGTCTATAACGGGCAAAAACGCTTCTTCAATAACAAATTACTCTCCTACATTAGAATTAAGTGGAGAGTATGAGTGCGGTCTTTTGTATTTTTCTACATTCAACTCTATTCCTAATATAGATGAAAGAAATAATAAATTTTATTACGGAAATGGTGGAGTGATAAAAATACCGGAAGGTTCGTATGAATTACAAGATATTTGCGATTATCTTCAGTGCAACATTAAAAATGCTACATTGAAATTAACTGCCAATAACAATACTTTAAAAACATGTTTTTTCTGTTCGGAAGATGTTTACTTTGATAAAACAGATTCGATTGGCAAGATCTTGGGTTTTGGCTTTGAAACGGTAAAAGCGAATATAAAAACCGAGTCTCGGTATCCTGTCAACATTTTACCGACGACAATAGTACGCATCGAATGTGATGTTGTAAGCGGATCATTTGTGAATGGAAAAGCGAGTCATATAATTTACGAATTTGTGCCAAATGTACCACCTGGTTATCGAATTATAGAAATACCTAAGAACTTAATATATTTTCCTGTCAATCAAAGTTCAATAACCGCAATCAATATTAGATTGTTAGACGGAGAAAATAAGCAAATTAACCTACGCGGTGAAGAGGTACAGCTGTATTTACACTTCAGGAAAAATGTTAAATTTCAATAAAAACCCTACTACCTCTCGAAATCAAATCAGTTCCAAGAAGACATTGCATAAAACAGCACCACTTTATACGAAAAAGCAGCTAACCAAACAAAATAAGACCTTTTTGAAAATACTTGGATTGTTAAAATGAACATTTTAAATATTGCTCAATCTCCGTCTCATGACAACAGCATTGAAAGTTTTGAATTTCATTCATACAAGCCATATGTAACAAGTTTCAACAAGAATGATGAAATACGAATACCCATTAATCAACAAGATTTGTACGTGTTACCTGCGCTCAGCAGTTTGTATATAGAGGGCAGAGCCGATGTGTATAAACACAACGGTACTACAAAAGAAAAGGAAAGAGTATCAAATGTGCATTTTGTTAACAATTTCGCTTCATTTTTATTTCAAGACATTCGTTATGAAATAAACGGTATCGAAATAGACAGAGTCAAAAACGCAGGCATTACAACCACAATAAAATCTTATCTATCGTTAAATGATAGTGAGTCTAAATGTGCAAATGTTTGGGGTTGGTCCCCTCATGGTATATCCAATACTAATAATGGGGTATTTTCTACCTCTATTCCACTTAATAAGGTATTAGGTTTCGCAGAGGATTATGACAAAATAATTATGAATTGTAAACATGAATTAGTTCTTTTAAGAAGTAACACAAATCTCAATGCTTTGAAATTAAATGCGGGCGAAGCTGTGCAAGACATAATAATCGACAAAATAGTATGGCGAGTCCCACATATTAAAGTATCAGACCGCGAAAGAATTAATTTGTTAAAACAATTAGAAAGAGACCGAGCGATAACAGTTGCGTTTCGCAATTGGGATTTGTACGAATATCCATTAATGCCTAAAACCCGAAAACATACTTGGTCTATTAAAACTTCATCACAAATTGAAAAACCTCGAATGGTTGCGATTGCTTTACAAACGAATCGTAAACATAATGCCACCATGTCAATGGCAGAATTCGATCATTGTCATATACGTGATGTAAGAATTTTCCTGAATTCGACCTACTATCCATACGAGAGCCTAAATATTAGTTTTTCTGAAAACAAATATTCGTTAATATATGAACAATATGCAAGATTTCAACAGTCTTATTACGGACGCCGAGCTGAGCCGTTGTTGGGCTTAAGAGAGTTCAAAGAGACCGCGCCGATTTTCTTAATAGACTGCAGCCGTCAGAACGATTCTCTAAAATCTTCAACGGTTGATGTTCGGCTTGAACTAGAATCCGACGCAGAGATACCCGACCAGACTTCTGCATATTGTTGTAGACGACCCGGTTGGTTCAGTGGTAGTGAATGCTGCGTCTGGGCCAAGGGTTGCGGGTTCGATCCCCGCACAGTACAAACATTTGTGTGCATGAACATGTCTGTTTGTATTGGTCTGGGTGTTTTCTATGTAATATAAGTATGTATTTACAAAAGAAAAGTATTATATGTATATATTTGTAATCCCACTGTTGGTTCTGATATCTGTAACACAGGTGCTTGAGCTACCTATCTCAGAGTCAGATCAATGTATGTGATGTAGTGAAATATTATATTATATATTATATTATTGTTTGATATTGAACGATTGCATATTTGAATATAAGCCTTTAAGTAATATTGTGAAGAAGTTATCATGAATAGCAATACGATTATTGTAGATTTGCAAGGCTTTAAAAATGAAAAAAATGATTTCATATTAAAAGAAATGGCAATAGGCACAAAAGAATATACTCAAACCTTTTTAGTAAAGCCTCCCTGTTCATTCTCTGCTCTCACTGTCGAGGAAAAGAAACGCGTACGGTGGATAGAAAAAAACAGGGGCCTCCGATGGAGCGAGGGTTATATTGACTTAAGGGAATTTAAGAGGCTTATAAAACCCTATTTAAATAAGTATAAAATCATAGTAAAGGGAGAAGAAAAAGTTAAATGGGTGCGAGAAATATGTAACCATGAAAATGTGATAGATATAAGCTCTAGGGATATACCTAATTTAGACACTTTAAGTAAAATATATTGTAAAGACATTCTAGTATATAATTGTTTTCACCATAGCAACTATTGTGCGTTAAGAAATGTAATTTGTGTTAGAAAATGGATTGTAGAAAATAATGTATCAAATTCTGATTTATAATAAAAATGTATTTTGAAAAGAACAGTGTATTTCTTATTAAAAATCCTTTATATTCCCTACATTTATACGTAATTGTAAATAAAACCCAAAATAACATCAAGGTTGTTTATTAAATTTCAAATAAATAGATAGTACGTACAGTTCATTACAATTAATTTTAATTTAAATGTCTCTCTGTAGGCGTATGCGTGACAAGATATCCCACGCAATAAGCCCACCTGAGAAGTTTAATTTAAAGAAACGTGTAGATTATAAGCTTTTTAAAAATTATAGCTATAACCGCTCAGTTTCTTTGATATGGCGTTGATGAGCCCTTCTGTTTGATCCAATATTGGATCAATAGGATCCGTCACCACGTACTGTGTGGAGAGGACGTCCTCCGATCCCTCCTCGGTATGCTTCTCCAAATCAATAACTTCAATCTATATTATATAAAGTTAGATTACCACTGACTGACTGACTCACTGATCAGGGCCGTTTTGGGGGGGTTGCCGGGGTTTTTTTTTGGGTTTTTTTAACCTGTCAACATTATTGGTTTAATCAAAGCAGGTTTTTGTGGTTGAAAAAAAAAAAAACAAAATGGCGGCCGTTTTTTGCGATATTCACTTTTTTTTTTTCTATCGAATGGTATGTTTTGAAAAGTGTCTGAGAATCGCCCGTTGGAGTCGTGCGAGTGGAGGGGGAAAAAAGTTGAAAAAACAAAATGGCGGCGCCGCCATCTTGGATTGAAAATTCAATTTCGACCGTTATTTGACAGATCGTAGCTGGGGGGGGCGCCGCTCGATTTTCAAAATTCTTTTTTGCATCTGTGGCGGACATGTTCTATTTTCAAACGTCAGTTGCATTTTTCCAAAATCCAAGATGGCGCCGCCCCTGGCGGCCATTTTGTTTGGAAAAAAAAATTGGTGATTTTCAAACGAATTTTGCGGGGTGATGGCAACTCTGGAGAGGGTCGGTATGTTCGGGCCGTCGGGGGGTAATTTATTGCAGTGTTGCCACGACTGAGAATTTCTACCAAATTCATGGTAGTTTTTGGGCCACGGCCCCGAATGGTAGAAAAAAAAAGTTGCCATGCTTGCGAAATCCGAGTATGCAGTTTGGTAGTTATTCGGACTCGCAAAGTCCTCAGGGTAGTTTTTTGGAAAAAACCTGGCAACACTGGAAACGGCGGCGAAAATAAAATTTCGGGTGTCGCTGGCTTTGAGGGGCTCCTGGGACGAGAGTATCATAGATGGAAAAAAAATTGAAATTGTCTCTGGTTTGCTTTATAATGTAGTCTATGGTCAGGGAGCGCGCTGTCAAAAAAACAAGATGGCGGACGGGCTGGCGGCCATTTTGTGAATTTGAAAAATTTTTGGAAATTTCAAACTGATTTTTTTGACAGATGGCGATACTTGAGGGAGTTTGCATGTATGGGGCGGGTGTGAGTCTCGCTTGCGTGTGTTGCCATGTTGAAAAAAATTTTTGCTTTTTTTGATAGTTTAGGCGCCAAGGCCCAAAATAGTGACGAATCGAAATAGCCATTTTTGGGAGAAAATAATCCCAGGAGGCCGTCAAATGGGCCAGTCCGAATGACATTTGACCATTTTTAAAAATGTCACCTGGCAACACTGGGAGTGATTGGGAAAAACATTTTCGCGACATGGTCATTTTCGGCGATAGTTATTTGCCCTCTGGTATTATTTAAAAAAAAAATTAAAAATGCCATTCAGTCCCGGTATAGATGTAGTATATGGGAAAAATACGGATTTTTTGAATTTCAAAATGGCGGACGAGTTGGCGGCCATTTTGTAAAAAGATGAGTTTTCAAAAAACTTCAAAGTGAATTTTCGGGCAGATGGCGCCACTTTTTCAACTTTTTTGACATGACCTTTGTTGTTGGGCTTGACGAGAGCTACGCGATGGTGAAAAAAAAAACTCAAAATTCTTGATATTTTCGGAGAACGACTTCAAAACGTAAAGTGTCAAATTTTCAATTTTTGAGTATGAGGTCCTGTCAAAAACTGACGTTTGATGTCACTTTTGCGCAATTGGAGCGTGTATGTGTATTTGACGTTGAAAAAAAAGAAAACAAAATTTCGACCTGGTAGGAAGCTGTCCCATACATTTAGTACTGGAGGTGGCTCGAGTGAGGGTTCCTAGGGAGTTGTATGGGGAAATTGAAACTTTCCTACCAAGACCGGGTCCAAAGGCGGAGCGCCGCGTAGGGCGAAGCCCGGAGCGGCCACTACCATGTCGGCGCGCCGAAAAATGTATGCGGAGCGCCGCGTAGGGCGAAGCCCGGAGCGGCTATTACATCGATTCCTGCACTGGGAGAACCAAGCGGAGCGCCGCGTAGGGCGAAGCCCGGAGCGGTCAATTCATCATAACATGCAGCGGCAGAACCAAGCGGAGCGCCGCGTAGGGCGAAGCCCGGAGCGGCCATTTCAATCGTTCAGTACATTGCGAAATCATAGCAGAGCGCCGCGTCGGGCGCAGCCCGGAGCGGCCTTCTAACTTTATGTATGGACATTATCATTGTGCTCTATGTAATAAAGAGCAATGGCGAAGCGCCGCGTAGGGCGAAGCCCGGAGCGGCCAAATTATCCCAATTGACGCACACTGGATTTAGCGGAGCGCCGCGTAGGGCGAAGCCCGGAGCGGCCAGTCCATCGTAACATGCAGTCGCAGGAGCAAGCGGAGCGCCGCGTAGGGCGCAGCCCGGAGCGGCCTTCTAACTTTATGTATGGACATTATCATTGTGCTCTATGTAATACTGCAGAGCAATGGCGAAGCGCCGCGTAGGGCGAAGCCCGGAGCGGCCAAATTATCCCAATTGACGCACACTGGATGTAGCGGAGCGCCGCGTAGGGCGCAGCCCGGAGCGGCCATTTCATCGTAACATGGAGTGGCAAAACCAAGCGGAGCGCCGCGTAGGGCGCAGCCCGAAGCGGCCATTTCATCGTTACATAGAGCGACAGATCCAAGCGGAGCGCCGCGTAGGGCGTAGCCTGGAGCGGCCATTTCATCGTTACATCGAGCAGCAGGACCAAGCGGAGCGCCGCGTAGGGCGTAGCCCGGAGCGGCTATTTCATCGTTACATCTAGTGGTAGGTCCAAGCGGAGCGCCGCGTAGGGCGTAGCCCGGAGCGGCCATTTCATCGTTACATCGAGCGGCAGGACCAAGCGGAGCGCCGCGTAGGGCGCAGCCCGGAGCGGCCACTTCATCACAACTATACTCAACAAAAAAGCCAAGCGGAGCGCCGCGTTGGGCGAAGCCCAGAGCGGCCATTCATCTTAAGTCTTTTCAACAAAACAAAGCAGAGCGCCACTCTGGGCGCAACCTGCCCAAGGACACACATTTGATTTATCCTTCCGTTGGCATAAAAAGAACAAGGGCAACGCCCGTCACAGACAAACAACCGCCTATGTAATCTCGCGAGGCCGCAGGCCGAGCTGCGTCTCGCGAGGCCGAAGGCCGAGCTCCGCGGAGGGCGAAGCCCGTAGCGTCGCCGCGCAGGGCGCAGCCCGGAGCGGCCGAGCGTCGCAGACCTAGCTTGAAGGCGCGCCCGCGCAAAGCGCGGGGCGGCAAAAAGCTAGTCTATATATATATAAAGCTCGATTACCACTCACTGACTGACTCACTCACTGATCAGGGCTGTTTTGCGGTAGTGTTGGAGTTTATTTTTGCGGAAAAATGTTTTGACAACCCTGAGTGATTTTTTAATCAATCCAGGTTTTTGACATTTTAAAAAAAAAAAAACAAAATGGCGGCCGTTTTTGCGAAATCAACTTTTTTGTTACGGCAGTTATTCGAGATGTGAAAAGTGTCTCAGAATCACCCTTTGCTGTTTTGTACATGACAAGAAAAAAAAGTTGAAAAAACAAAATGGCCGCGCCGCCATCTTGGATTGAAAATTTGATTTTGAGCTCTTTTCACGGGATCGTAGCTGAGGGGGGCGCCGCTCGATTTTCAAATTTCTTTTTTTAATCTGTTGCGTATATACTCTACTTTCAAACGTCAGTTGCATTTTTCCAAAATCCAAGATGGCGCCGCCCCTGGCGGCCATTTTGTTTGGAGAAAAAAAAGTGCACTTTTCAAACGAATTTTGCGGGGTGATGGCAACACTGGAGAGATTTGAAATGTTCCGAGCGTCGGTGGGTAATTTATCACAGTATTGCCATGACTGAGAATTTCTACCAAATTCATGGTAGTTTTTGGGCCACGGCCCCGAATGGTAGAAAAAAAAAGTTGCCATGTTTGCAAAATCCGAGTATGCAGTTTTGTAGTCATTGAGCCTCGCAATGATCCTCCAGATAGTTTTTTGGAAAAAATACTGGCAACACTGGAAATGGCGGCGGAAATAAATTTTCGGGTGTCGCTGACTTCTAGAGGTTCCTTGGACGAGGGTATCATAGATGGAAAAAAAAATAAAAATTGTCTCTGATAGGTTATGCTATGTAGGTATATGGGAAAAATACGCGCTGTCAAAAAAAACAAGATGGCGGACGAGCTGGCGGCCATCTTGTGAAATCGTATTTTTTTGAAATTTTCAAAGTGATTTTTTCGACTAGATGGCGACACTTGAGAAAGTTTGCATGTATGAGGCAGGTGTGAGTCTTGCTTACATGTGTTGCCATGTCGAAAAACATTTTTGCGTTTTTTGATAGTTTAGGCGTCAGGGCCCAAAATAGTAAAAAAAATAAAATTGATTTCCAGGAAAAGTAAACACATCAAACCTTTAGTTGGGTTAGTCTAAATGACATTAGGTCATTTTTAACAAAATCATCTGGCAACACTGGGAGATATTGAGAAAAATGTTTTTTTGACATGGTCATTTTTGAGAGGTTCCTTGGACGAGGGTATCATAGATGAAAAAAAATAAAAATTGTCTCTGATAGGTTATGCTATGTGGTATATGGGAAAAATACGCGCTGTCAAAAAAACAAGATGGCGGATGAGCTGGCGGCCATCTTGTGAAATCGTATTTTTTTGGAAATTTTCAAAGTGATTTTTTCGACAGATGGCGACACTTGAGAAAGTTTGCATGTATGAGGCAGGTGAGTCTTGCTTACATGTGTTGCCATGTCGAAAAACATTTTTGCGTTTTTTGATAGTTTAGGCGTCAGGGCCCAAAATAGTAAAAAAAATAAAAATTGATTTCCAGGAAAAGTAAACACATCAAACCTTTAGTTGGGTTAGTCTAAATGACATTAGGTCATTTTTAACAAAATCATCTGGCAACACTGGGAGATATTGAGAAAAATGTTTTTTTGACATGGTCATTTTTGAGAGGTTCCTTGGGAGACCAGTATTATTTTAGAAAAAAAAATTAAACGCCATTTAAAGCGGCATATAATGTAGTATATGGGAAAAATATGGATTGTCAAAAAATCAAGATGGCGGACGAGTTGGCGGCCATTTTGTAAAAAAAAGGTGATTTGAAAAAATTTAAAGTGGTTTTTCGGCCAGATGACGCTACTTAGGGAGTTTATGATGTATGACGCGTATGAGTGTCTTTTTAAGGTGTGTTGCCATGTCCAAAAATATTTTCATATTTTTTAATAATTTTCGAGACTTGGTCAAAAAACAAAAAAATTAAAAATTACACTTGTTGGAAAAAAAACCACATGAGGGCTTGAATTAGGTTAATTTAAATCCTTTTTATCCATTTTTACTGAAATCAACTGGCAACACTGGGAGCAGCGTCCAAAAGAAAATTTTGACAGGGGCATTTTTGAGAGGTTCCTTGGGCGAGCAGTATTATCTCAGAGAAAAAGTAAAAACGTGGTTCGACGCGGTATATGTTGTAGAATATGGGAAAAATATGGGTTGTCAAAAAAACAAGATGGCGGACGAGCTGGCGGCCATTTTATAAATGTTAAGATTTTTGGCACATTAAAACCAATTTTTCGGGCAGTTGGCGCCACTTGACGAGAATTATTGTCATAATCTTTATGGTAGGTATTTACAAGAGCTACAAAATGGTAGAAAAAAAAAACTTCATCCTCAAGGAAAATTTTAAAATTTAGTACATAACTTGTGTAAAATGTACGTAAAATTGTAAATTCTCAACGTCTGTGTGTTGTGCCCTGTCAAAAAGTGACATGTATTGTCATTCTCAACCAACCAGAGCATTTACAAAAACATGCGACGAAAAAAAAAGAAAAATTTTTTTTTTACTCTACTACGAAATTTTCCCATACATTTTGTACTGAAGTCGGCTGAACCCTACACATAGGTACCAGCCAGAAGAATTATTATGAGAACATGCAATGGAGAATGGAGATACAAAAGATTTCTGCATTATTATGGAAAAAAGATGGTAATTAAACCGAGACTATGGAAGGCAATTGAGTTGAAGGAATATAGCTGAAATGGTTGGCAGGATATTGATGATACAACGGGTCGTCTGCTTTATCGACCTTCTGTCTTAAGTTTTTACGTAATTATCAAACCTAACAACTTACAGTGACCATATCATATTGAGGAACTATAACGATTCAATAACATACAAAACTAAAAAACTCAAGAAAATTTAGAGTTTCAAACGAAACCACTAATGTAAAATCAATGAGAAGAACCGCAAATATAACTTGGTAATTTCATATATTTATATAGTATTACCACAATATTTATGCGGTTAGTGTTACTAAAAATTTAAATTAAGTTGAATCAAAATTTCATAGAGAAGTTTTTATCACTTGTGCTTGTTAGTGTGTGTTACTACCTACTGACATTAACGTTACGATTATGAACTTTGAATCGCTTAGCCAGCTCAGCGTAGGCATCAAGTGTGGGCTTATATGGAGAAAAAATCTAAATACTCGACACAAGCCCCGAACACAGAGCGAAGCGCCGCGTAGGGCGAAGCCCGGAGCGGCCATTTCATCACGAGTTTTCTTCACAAACCCAAGCGAAGCGCCGCGTAGGGCGAAGCCCGGAGCGGCAAATACATCGATCGTTGCACCGGGAGAATCCCGCAACGGCCATTTCATCATTATCATACAGCGGCAGAACCAAGCGGAGCGCCGCGTAGGGCGAAGCCCGGAGCGGCCATTTCTATCACTCGTTATATTGCAATAATATAGCAGAGCGCCGCGTCGGGCGCAGCCCGGAGCGGCCTTCTAATTGTATATATGGACTTTTTCATCGTGTTCAACGTAACATTGCGGAGCAAAGGCGAAGTGCCGCGTAGGGCGAAGCCCGGAGCGGCCATTTCATCGCGAGGACGACGCACAAAACCAAGTGGAGCGTCGCGTAGGGCGAAGCCCGGAGCGGCCAATTCATCGTAACGTAGTGGCAATTTTATCGCTACTTACAGTTTCATAACAAAGCGGAGAGCCGTGTAGGACGAAGCCCGTAGCGGCCGCTTTCATATGGGTGCGTTGAAAAATGAATGCGGAGCGCCGCGTAGGGCGAAGCCCGGAGCGGCCATTCCATTACAAGTTTGAACTTCAAAACCAAGTGGAGCGTTGCGAAGGGCGAAGCCTGGAGTGGCCATTTCAACCTGACTTTTAGGGGCAGTACCAAGCGGAGTGCCGCGTAGGGCGAAGCCCGGAGCGGCCATTTCAATCACTTGGTGTGTTGCGAGAATATAGCAGAGCGCCGCGTCGGGCGCAGCCCGGAGCGGCCTCCTAACAATATGTATGGACTTTTTCATTGTGCTCTACGCAACATCGTGAAGCAAAGGCGAAGCGCCGCGTAGGGCGAAGCCCGGAGCGGCCATTTCACCGCAAGCACGACATATAAATCTAAGCGGAGCGCCATTTAATTGAAACACGACGCATGACATTAAGCGGAGCGGCTTTTCATCGTTAGATAGACGGGCAGAACCAAGCAGAGCGCCGCGTAGGGCGAAGCCCGGAGCGGCCATTTCTTTGTAAGTTTCATACGCAGAACCAAGCGTAGCACCGCGTAGGGCGAAGCCCGGAGCGGCCATTTCATCGAAAGTTACACATGCAAAACCAAGCGGAGCGCCGCGCAGGGCGCAGCCCGAAGCGGCTACTTATTTCATCTCAAGTTAATAAACATAAAAACCAACCGGTGCGCCGCGTAGGGCGAAGCCCGGAGCGGCCATCCATCACAAGGCTTATGGACAAAACCAAACGGAGCGCCGCGTAGGGCGCAGCCCGGAGCGGCCATTTCATCACAAGTTTATCAAACATAAAACCATCGGTGCGCCGCGTAGGGCGAAGCCCGAAGCGGCTATTCCATCACAAGGCTTATCGACAAACTAAGAGGAGCGCCGCGTAGGGCGCAACCGTCCCAAGATCATACATTTGATTTATCTTTCCGTTGGCAAAAAAGTATAAGAGCAGCCGTGACAGACAGAGAACCGCCCCGTGTATCTTCGCGAGGCCGCAGGCCGAGCTGCGTCTCGCGAGGCCGAAGGCCGAGCTCCGCGGAGGGCGAAGCCCGTAGCGTCGCCGCGCAGGGCGCAGCCCGTAGCGGCTAAGCGTCGCAGACCTAGCTTGAAGGCGCACCCGCGCAAAGCGCGGGGCGGCAAAAAGCTAGTTTTAATTATACGTCTGCTTCGACAGCTCGACGTATTTTTTATAATGAATGATGTTCTTGGATCTTGGTGGTGACGATGTTGGAGATAGGATGTCCGCTGTTTGTTACGCTTTTGTTGGCGAGCCCGAGGCTTTTTAATTTTTCGTTGAAAAGGCGCCTCTTCTATCTCTTCAGCCCAAGGCGGGAACGTCGGGAATATCTGTGACCATCCTTCTAACGGATCCGTGCATCTTGCAGTGGAGAGGTGGGGTTCTGTTCTTCTCCATCTCGTGAGGTGGCAGATACATTTGCGGTGTTCTGAAAAAAAGAAAACGATAAGTTACCTCGTAATGGACTACACTCTCCAGAAAAATAATGTATTTGTATTAAAATAACTTACTTACCATGTTTTAAAAAATGTTGTGTAAACGAAACGACTTTTTTTAGCGTGTTATCAAAGCAAGTGTCATTTCATGCGCTTTAAGTAATATATATATATCACTTAGTGTGTAAGTGTGAGTTTGTAAGCGAACGAAATTAAAAGCTGACACAGTGCGTTTTTCCTTCGTGCGTGGTCTACTTAGTTTTGTGAAATCAGCAACACGTGTCTAATAATGTGATATGCAAATAAAGAAATATGAAATAAAATAAACAAGTTCAGACATGATTTTGTGTTTAAAGGTATAATATGTAAAATATGATCTACTTAAATTTTGATGAACCAGGTAAAATTATGACATATTAGAATGAAAACACGTCAATTTACTGGCAATAGGTATATTATTTTAAATAATAATAGAAATTTTGTTAATAACAAAATAAATATGAAACAGTGTAATTAGGTTTTTTTTTTCTGAAATATTATATTTCTTTACGTAGGCAAATACAGAGTTTATGTTACTACATGGTTAGGTACTACTCAAATTTTCAGTATTACATCAGAGTATGCTCCTAGTATATAGAAATTCGTATAATATAATATATTTTTAAATATACCGATCATACCTACATATTATTACGCTATTATAATAGAAAACACAGTAGAACTTAAATCTTTTCAGATTTTAATCATAAAATTTTTGAAGAATTTAATAAAATTAACATTTTATAACACAGTGTAGGTGAACAGTTTATCATTTCCACAAATTCTTGTCATTTAGGTATTCTTCAACTGTGTAATAGGCATTTGCCATCAAATAAGATTAACTTGAGATTTAAATTTATGTATGGGTAAATCAACAAGGGTTTGTGGTAATTTGTTAAAAAATTGCGAGCAGCAACATTTTTTTCCGGCTTCTTTTAATCTCCGCGGCACGGTGTCCATTGAAATCTACAACAAAGGAAATTGTCTAAATATGTAACTTTAAAACTAATTTAAACACTTTTTTTTACGGACAATGTCGTTTAAGTTTTTAATCTCTCTGATAAAAATTATTGTGAAGGTAATTGTTCGGTTACATCACTTTTTAAAATCACTGACGTAATCGTAAATGTTTACAATACTTAGGTATTATTATATATGCAGGTGTGCAAAGAAGGTAGCAGCAAAGTTTTTAAAGCAATTTTTCGTCTCCAACTTTGATCATACTATATATATATATGTCACGTTGAATAAAGCTGTTAAAACTATGCAGTACCTATATATAATAAACAAAAATGAGTAATAAATAAATTAATTAATGTAGGATGGTGGGGCAAGGAAACCGTTTTAGTATATCTTCTTGTATTTAACAATAATATTCTTCCCATCTTTACATCTTCCGTCGTCCGCGGCCATTCGTCTTCTCCCTCACTCTCACACGTCATCCTAATTCAAACATCGTTCTTTACACGTTCCATATCATGCATCTACCGATCGCCCATACCACACTCGGCCATTCTGTATTCAGTATGCCCTCATACTGCTCTCATACTGCTCTTCCATACACCTTAAAAACTGTATACAACTTTATAAAAATCAACATAACATAAAACACATCTTAATAAAAACATACGCATCAAAAAATTTCTTCCTCTTCTCTTCTTTTACCGCTAACTCTTTAAATTTAGCTCCACGCCACCTACTATCGGCTGGTGTCTTCTTTCGCTTCTGCCTACCCCTCCTCCTTGTCCTGCGGAACGTCCTCTTGTTATCCGTCGTAGACTGCAAACTTCTTTCGGCTTTTTCGATCAAAACTTCTTCGTCGTTATTTTTCTTTATTTTGCTGTCATTTCTGTCATCACCGTTCGTTGGCATTTTTGTTTGCAAAGGCTTGACACTAATGTCATCGATCATCACAATGTCTGAATGATTATAACTTCGCTGACAAAGATTTAAATCATAGATATGCCCTGACACCTAAAAACGAGGCAATATTTTGATGACATGACGTGTGCGTGTCATCGAAAGTCACTGCCTATGAGGATAAATTACGGTCAGCAAAATTTTCATACTGGGAACTAAAAATAAAACAATTCCTAAATTTAAAAGCAATTATAGGATATTTTATTTCTAAATGTTACACTACATTTATCTATTTGATCGGGTTTGATCACCAAACCGAATAAAGGGTGGTGACTATGCTTAATCCCATCATAGTAGCTATGACTTGACTTCTATGATAAAGGCCTTTGCCCTACTATTCCTTAAGAAAAATTATGAGTAATATTTACTATAATTTAATAATTAATTAATAAATTAACACAACCCCAGATTTAATGTCCTGACTCCGTACTAAATAGCTTAAGCTAAGCTAAGCACTTGTATTATAGAATAAGACAACAGAAGAAACACAAATATAATACTTGTAACTTTACGACCTAGAAGACCTAGGAAAATCAAACATAAATCATTTTCTTTGAAATGAGAAGAGCAAATTCATTTATTTATTTATTTATTCTTACAAAATCCACAGCTCTTAAATATAATAATTACAGTAAACATATGTTTCTTACAGCCAATAACGGACTTACATTTTATCAACATAACTTTTGTGAACGACTAAATTGTCCAGTTAACCAGTATTCATCCCTTCGATCCCGTTGGATAACTTTGATAATTTTTTCTTTTAAACGCGGAAATCTAAAACAATAAACGTTCACTTAAAAATAATACGTAATAATTATTCGCATGTTTATTGATTTCTAGTCGAAATAAAATTGCTATTTTATATCTGACCGCTATTAAAACAATGCCTATCGAAACTGCTGTCGCTACCGTAATTTTCTCGGTTATTGTAAACCATTAACAAATGAGCTGTTATCAACTGAGTTCTGAGTACTACAGCGGGTCAAAGTATATTGGTCACCGAGATAATGATGTTTTCTCTTTTTGTCTCACATTAATTGCCAATACTACTCTCTCTGTCACGCGTTGGCCGATTAGACTTTGATGTTTTGTCAACAAAATAAAATAAATTAAATAATTGATAAAATATAAATACTTACAAGTCAAATGTTACACCATTCGCTTTATTTGAATTTGTAGTATTTTTCTTGCACAATAAAAAGGCACATGAAGGCATTTTGAGTGCTTTTTCCTGTCAAAAATCCAGGCAGCTGTATCGTCCAACTGTCACCGTGTGCAAACGGCAACTATAACGCGCTAATCCCAGTTGAGTTACACTAGGTTATTTGAGCTTCGACTCAAATCGGCGCGGTCCAAGTATGGCGAAGGCATATCTATGATTTAAATCTTTGTTCGCTGAATGTTTTTATCTTCCAGCTGCTGTTCAAGTTCCACGCTCATGCTCTCTTTGGATTATTCGCCTAACTCACTTTCCGACTCAGATAGCTGTTCAGTCGTGCTCACTTCTGGCTCCTCGTGCAAACATCCATCAACATCTACATCCTCGCCGCTCTTACAACATTCACTCACATCATCTTCTGTGTATTCACTTTCATCGTCATAAAATCCGCATCTTTCACTCTCGTAAACACAATCTTCACACCGCCAAACAGGGTGAAATGGCGAACATTGGGGGAGGCCTATGTCCAGCAGTGGACTGAGACAAGCTGATGATGATGATGATTCTAAAGCTATATTTTTTAATAAATAGAACAAAATAAAATAACTCACCGTTACGCCAGTTTGGTCACAACAAATATCCTTTACTCTGTAACCACTTCTTCTAAGCGCAATTATTCGCTCCCTTTCAACTCTTGAGAGTTGAGGCGCCATTTTCAATGAAACAGATTTATTCAATTTAAGATAGATAAAATTTTAAATTTTGATAACTGCTCTATTTGAAGTGACAATCCTACAAGCCTAGTGATAGGACTCGAACCACATTCGATTTGAATCGTGACGGTGAAAACTCGACTCGATGACCGCTCGCGCCGCGAGTCGGCATTATAGGGTAGGTATGTTGTGCATTTTTTTTGTGAAGAATGAGGTATAGTCAAAAGTTTATACACTCATTCTGGTGAAGGTAGTCGTATAATTTTTGGGGATTATTTGAAAGTCAAGACTTTTTGGAAAAAGTCAATTAGTAATATTCAAATCGATGCGATGCTTCGAATTACGCGTCAACTCGATTCTAGTTTTACCTATCGATTTGAGTCCCATCTCTAACGTACGCGCAGGTGGTGTGGCTTACCATCGATGAAACCATTCTATTGGCGCTCAGCTTATGTCAGATCAACCATTGGCTAATTTAGGCATACTGTAGAAAATCCACCAATAATATCAAAGCGACTTTCTTTCTAACACAACTGATGCGTCGTAGTTATAGTTATGTATAATGGGTAACCTGATGTGCTGCCGTGTGTACGTATTAGTAAATTTAAAGGAGACTTTTACAAAGGTTATACTCCGAACTGGTCCACAGAAATATTTGTAGTAACAAAAGTGAATAATACGAATCCACCAACTTATAATTTGGAAGATAAGCATAAACAGGTTATATTGGGGACTTTTTATGAGTATGAATTACAAAAAACTAAATATCCAGATATTTACCTCATCGAAAAGATTATTAGAAGAAAAGGAGATAAATATTTTGTGAAATGGTTAGGTCTCAGCAATGAAGAGAACAGTTGGATAAACAAAAATGAGATAGTTTTGTAATATAAATGTACTTTTAAACCAAATCTATTCATTCTAAACATATCAATGAAGGAGGGAAGTGGTATTATAGACATCTTAATAAACCATTTACCATTCGAGCTTCATTTACCTGGTTATCAATATTGTGGTCCCGGAACAAACCTACAAAAACGTTTGAAAAGAGGTGATAGAGGTATAAATAAGTTGGATAAAGCTTGTATGTTCCACGACATCGCTTACAACGATAACGATTTAAACGTTCGACGTGAGGCTGATATGATACTTTTGAATATGGCTAAGAAACGATTAAACGCTAAAGATGCTAAGAAGGGTGAAAAAGTAGCATCATGGATAGTAAAGAATGCTATGAAAGCAAAACTAAAGGCTGGTGCCGGTACCCGTTCATTCATGTCAGCTGTGAAAAAAATTAAATCTCAACTTAAAAAGTTAAAATCCACATGCAGTTATACAGCTATTAAAAGTGCATACGCCGCAGCCAAAAGAATATTTAAGAATAAAAATGACACTCGCTTACCGCGCTGTATTCCTCTACCAAAATGCGGTGGACTGCTACCTTTAATCCCGATCTTTGCGGGGTTATCGGCTTTGGGTTCCTTGGCAGGTGGAGCAGCTGGCATAGCAAAAGCAGTGAACGACTCTAAAGCAGCTCAGAAAAGTCTTCAAGAGTCTGAACGTCATAACAGGATGATGGAAGCGGTGGCGGTTGGCAAAGGATTGTACATCAAACCTTATAAAAAGGGCGCAGGGTTATATTTGAATCCTTCAAAAAACTAGTTAAAAGGCTGCCTAGGCGTGCACTAACAGATTTCGATATATTAGAGCATGCTACTGATATTCCATATTTCCGCGGAGTATTTATGAGAAATACACTTCCATTGAAACCTAGAAGAATGGAATGTGCAGTACTAAACTTGGATACCTCTCATAATCCGGGAACGCACTGGGTAGCCTACGTCAAACAAAATGATTATTGCGAATACTTTGATAGCTTTGGCGACTTAAAGCCTCCATTAGAATTAAGAAATTATTTAAAAAACATGACAATTAATTATAATATTGAACGATATCAAAAGTTTGATAGTATAAATTGTGGTCATCTCTGTTTAAATTTTTTAAAAAAATATTGGAAAAATCATTTAAATAATGAATAAAGTACATAATCTATATCAGTATAATCATGTCTTTCACTGTGTCTATAACGGGCAAAAACGCTTCTTCAATAACAAATTACTCTCCTACATTAGAATTAAGTGGAGAGTATGAGTGCGGTCTTTTGTATTTTTCTACATTCAACTCTATTCCTAATATAGATGAAAGAAATAATAAATTTTATTACGGAAATGGTGGAGTGATAAAAATACCGGAAGGTTCGTATGAATTACAAGATATTTGCGATTATTTTCAGTGCAACATTAAAAATGCTACATTGAAATTAACTGCCAATAACAATACTTTAAAAACATGTATTTTCTGTTCGGAAGATGTTTACTTTGATAAAACAGATTCGATTGGCAAGATCTTGGGTTTTGGCTTTGAAACGGTAAAAGCGAATATAAAAACCGAGTCTCGGTATCCTGTCAACATTTTACCGACGACAATAGTACGCATCGAATGTGATGTTGTAAGCGGATCATTTGTGAATGGAAAAGCGAGTCATATAATTTACGAATTTGTGCCAAATGTACCACCTGGTTATCAAATTATAGAAATACCTAAGAACTTAATATATTTTCCTGTCAATCAAAGTTCAATAACCGCAATCAATATTAGATTGTTAGACGGAGAAAATAAGCAAATTAACCTACGCGGTGAAGAGGTACAGCTGTATTTACACTTCAGGAAAAATGTTAAATTTCAATAAAAACCCTACTACCTCTCGAAATCAAATCAGTTCCAAGAAGACATTGCATAAAACAGCACCACTTTATACGAAAAAGCAGCTAACCAAACAAAATAAGACCTTTTTGAAAATACTTGGATTGTTAAAATGAACATTTTAAATATTGCTCAATCTCCGTCTCATGACAACAGCATTATAAGTTTTGAATTTCATTCATACAAGCCATATGTAACAAGTTTCAACAAGAATGATGACATACGAATACCCATTAATCAACAAGATTTGTACGTGTTACCTGCGCTCAGCAGCTTGTATATAGAGGGCAGAGCCGATGTGTATAAACACAACGGTACTACAAAAGAAAAGGAAAGAGTATCAAATGTGCATTTTGTTAACAATTTCGCTTCATTTTTATTTCAAGACATTCGTTATGAAATAAACGGTATCGAAATAGACAGAGTCAAAAACGCAGGCATTACAACCACAATAAAATCTTATCTATCGTTAAATGATAGTTAGTCTAAATGTGCAAATGTTTGGGGTTGGTCCCCTCATGGTATATCCAATACTAATAATGGGGTATTTTCTACCTCTATTCCACTTAATAAGGTATTAGGTTTCGCAGAGGATTATGACAAAATAATTATGAATTGTAAACATGAATTAGTTCTTTTAAGAAGTAACACAAATCTCAATGCTTTGAAATTAAATGCGGGCGAAGCTGTGCAAGACATAATAATCGACAAAATAGTATGGCGAGTCCCACATATTAAAGTATCAGACCGCGAAAGAATTAATTTGTTAAAACAATTAGAAAGAGACCGAGCGATAACAGTTGCGTTTCGCAATTGGGATTTGTACGAACTCCGGCCGGCTCGACCGGAGTGATACCACTGCCTCACAGAAAACCGGCGTGAAGCAGCCCCTGTGCTGTGTTTCGCCGAGTGAGTGAGGGTACCGGAGGCCCACCCGGGGGGAAGGGATAAAAGGTTGGCAGCGCACTTGTAACTCCACTGGTGTTGCAAGTGTCCATGAGCGGCGGCAATTGCTTACCATCAGGTGATCCGCCTGCTCGTCTGCTACCTATCACATAAAAAAAAAAAAAAAAAAAAAAAAGAATATCCATTAATGCCTAAAACCCGAAAACATACTTGGTCTATTAAAACTTCATCACAAATTGAAAAACCTCGAATGGTTGCGATTGCTTTACAAACGAATCGTAAACATAATGCCACCATGTCAATGGCAGAATTCGATCATTGTCATATACGTGATGTAAGAATTTTCCTGAATTCGACCTACTATCCATACGAGAGCCTAAATATTAGTTTTTCTGAAAACAATATTCGTTAATATATGAACAATATGCAAGATTTCAACAGTCTTATTACGGACGCCGAGCTGAGCCGTTGTTGGGCTTAAGAGAGTTCAAAGAGACCGCGCCGATTTTCTTAATAGACTGCAGCCGTCAGAACGATTCTCTAAAATCTTCAACGGTTGATGTTCGGCTTGAACTAGAATCCGACGCACAGATACCCGACCAGACTTCTGCATATTGTTTGATATTGAACGATTGCATATGTGAATATAAGCCTTTAAGTAATATTGTGAAGAAGTTATCATGAATAGCAATACGATTATTGTAGATTTGCAAGGCTTTAAAAATGAAAAAAATGATTTCATATTAAAAGAAATGGCAATAGGCACAAAAGAATATACTCAAACCTTTTTAGTAAAGCCTCCCTGTTCATTCTCTGCTCTCACTGTCGAGGAAAAGAAACGCGTACGGTGGATAGAAAAAAACAGGGGCCTCCGATGGAGCGAGGGTTATATTGACTTAAGGGAATTTAAGAGGCTTATAAAACCCTATTTAAATAAGTATAAAATCATAGTAAAGGGAGAAGAAAAAGTTAAATGGGTGCGAGAAATATGTAACCATGAAAATGTGATAGATATAAGCTCTAGGGATATACCTAATTTAGACACTTTAAGTAAAATATATTGTAAAGACATTCTAGTATATAATTGTTTTCACCATAGCAACTATTGTGCGTTAAGAAATGTAATTTGTGTTAGAAAATGGATTGTAGAAAATAATGTATCAAATTCTGATCTATACATATAATAAAAATGTAAAAAAGCTGTGTCTGTACATTGAAGATATTTATCTCAAAATAACTTAGGACGACTAAAAAACAGTAGCAGAACATGAATCAATGATTTTTAAAATTTTTGTCTGTCTGTTTGTCTGTTTATCTGTTTGTCTGTTTGTCTGTTTGTTCGCGCTAATCTCGGAAACTACTGAACCAATTCGAATGAAACTTTTTTTATTGTATAGCTGTAATATCAGGGCAACTTATAGGATATATTACATTTTGAAGACCAGGCTCCTTGATGTAGAACTACAACAGCCCAGCTAAACTATAAGAGGTAGGTCAATGGCACCTTAACAAAAAATGTTCATATTGATGAGCAGTTTATGATGTCATGAAAAAAAATCAAAGATCATGGAACATCTGGTTTGGACCTCTAAGAGCCCAGCTACACTATAACAAATATGGAATGAAATGGAATGGAAAATTGTCAAATGTGATGAGCATTTTTGGATGAGATCCTATAAGGAAGGATATTCCGAACTTAAACCCCTAATGGAGCGAAAAGGGGGTTCCAAGTTTGTTCATCTTTAAGTCAAGAGTCATAAAGTTCACGCAAACGAAGTTGCGGGCGGCCACTAGTTTATAATAAAAATGTATTTTGAAAAGAACAGTGTATTTCTTATTAAAAATCCTTTATATTCCCTACATTTATACGTAATTGTAAATAAAACCCAAAATAACATCAAGGTTGTTTATTAAATTTCAAATAAATAGATAGTACGTACAGTTCATTACAATTAATTTTAATTTAAATGTCTCTCTGTAGGCGTATGCGTGACAAGATATCCCACGCAATAAGCCCACCTGAGAAGTTTAATTTAAAGAAACGTGTAGATTATAAGCTTTTTAAAAATTATAGCTATAACCGCTCAGTTTCTTTGATATGGCGTTGATGAGCCCTTCTGTTTGATCCAATATTGGATCAATAGGATCCGTCACCACGTACTGTGTGGAGAGGACGTCCTCCGATCCCTCCTCGGTATGCTTCTCCAAATCAATAACTTCAATTTTAATTATACGTCTGCTTCGACAGCTCGACGTATTTTTTATAATGAATGATGTTCTTGGATCTTGGTGGTGACGATGTTGGAGATAGGACGTCCGCTGTTTGTTACGCTTTTGTTGGCGAGCCCGAGGCTTTTTAATTTTTCGTTGAAAAGGCGCCTCTTCTATCTCTTCAGCTCAAGGCGGGAACGTCGGGAATATCTGTGACCATCCTTCTAACGGATCCTGTGCATCTTGCAGTGGAGAGGGTGGGTTCTGTTCTTCTCCATCTCGTGAGGTGGCAGATACATTTGCGGTGTTCTGAAAAAAGAAAACGATAAGTTACCTCGTAATGGACTACACTCTCCAGAAAAATAATGTATTTGTATTAAAATAACTTACTTACCATGTTTTAAAAAATGTTGTGTACAACGAAACGACTTTTTTTAGCGTGTTATCAAAGCAAGTGTCATTTTCATGCGCTTTAAGTAAATATATATATCACTTTAGTGTGTAAGTGTGAGTTTGTAAGCGAACGAAATTAAAAGCTGACACAGTGCGTTTTTCCTTCGTGCGTGGTCTACTTAGTTTGTGAAATCAGCAACACGTGTCTAATAATGTGATATGCAAATAAAGAAATATGAAATAAAATAAACAAGTTCAGACATGATTTTGTGTTAAAGGTATAATATGTAAAATATGATCTACTTAAATTTTGATGAACCAAGTAAAATTATGACATATTAGAATGAAACAACGTCAATTTACTGCAATAGGTATATTTATTTTAAATAATAATAAGAAATTTTGTTAATAACAAAAATAAATATGAAACAGTGTAATTAGGTATTTTTTTTCTGAAATATTATATTTCTTTACGTAGGCAAATACAGAGTTATGTTACTAACATGGTTAGGTACTACTCAAATTTTCAGTATTACATCAGAGTATGCTCCTAGTATATAGAAATTCGTATAACTATAATATATTTTTAAATATACCGATCATACCTACATATTATTACGCTATTATAATAGAAAACACAGTGAAAACATACCATTATTTCAATAACTAAATAAAACTCTTAAAATATGCTATTTCAATGACCCCATGATAAGGTTGAAATTTTATATTTTAATATAACGCGTTTGTCGTCATTACCTGACAAGGCTACTTTATCCTGTTCTTGGGTAAATATTTCATGTTTAAGAGATTTAAATATAATATTTTTTTTCCGTAAAAAAATATTCTCATTTAATACCCTATAGTAATCTTTAAAATGAACATTGTTCAAGACCTGTTTTTGCACACCTTTTGCTTTTTTATATTCCTGTTTTTCTGTTTTAATGCAATATAACTTTGACCTTAGACCTACAAACTCAGATATTAGATTTCCACCTAGTTCGTCTTTAAAAAGGCCTGGCACTTTTTTGTTTAAACCTGGAATGTCATAACTGTTATTTAAAGGATAATTGCTGGTATCGAAATAAGGTAGGAAATGTATCTTTAAATCATTATAAAAATCTTTACTTTCGATTGAATATAGAAAACTGTCAGTATCCGTATAGCAAAGTTTCAACTTTTTATTATAAAAAAGTTTCATAATGGAGTAATGAAAATCAAACATATGACTTACAGAAAAACCAATATAAATAGGCTTATCCAAAGTAATTGTTTCAGGATTCATTTGAACAGCCACAAAGTTTTCTGTAAAAATAGTGTTTAAGCTTACCCTTAACAGTTCTATAAATAGAACAAGATGTATTCGCCTTAAGCGTCGACGTACAATGTAATAGATTTTAATGTAAACATCGCACCCGTAAGTTGAAACCTTGCACTATGATAAGGCAGTTCTATCAAAGTACTTACGTAATACTTTGTTGCACAGTTAGAGTTCAAGCAAATTGGAATTGTATAATCTATCACACAGATGCGAGTGTCGCCAACCGTGTCTACCGGTCTATAAATAGACGCATTCTGATCGCTCAGTCGCGCCTAAGAGCGCATGGCGAATGCTCCCCGTGCACGAACGGAAATACTTAATTTACAAATCCTCGATGACAATTAGATTACAGTACAAATAAATTCAATAATAACAATACTTAAATGTCAATTGTGGTGGTAAATGTGAGGACTGCATGTCAGAATTTGAATTTTAATAGTAATAATAATTAAACTCTATTAATATTTTCGCTTAAAGTCCGTGATTGTCCCCTTGAAAAGTGCAGCAGCACATTATTTTAGCATGGGTATTGAACCTTTAATAGATATGATGCGTAATTTGAAGTTTGAAAAATATGCTTGTTGTTACGGAAACAATATACCCATTTAAGTGCAATATTGATCCCTTTCCACCATTTTGTTATGATGTCTGAAAATCAGTAGGTACCTAGTATACTTGTGTTTGTTTTCAGGAACCTTGATTTCTTTTTTCATAATAATACATAATATACTTATTTCGTATGAGCCTCGAACATACATACAATCTAGCATTAATGACGAACACAGCGTTTGATTGTTTTAATACCTAAAATAAACAATTATATTCGGTCGGTTGCTTTAGTTCATTTAAGTCTAGTATTAGTATTTCCAAAACCAGGTTTTGGCTTATCAATGATTAAAGAAAGTCGTTTTCTGAACTCATCCTGAATATATTTTTTGCGCTCTTCAACCTGTGTTTTGATCTCTTTCATTATACGCCAAAATTTAGTTTCTAATTTGTATGAAAGGTGAAGTAAACACTCAAAAAGTCTTATCCATGCATGTAAAACATAACGCCTATTCAAAAAAAATAGCAACTTTTACGGTTATCTCGCAAACCAGCAACGCGCTTTTACTTTTGACTTCAGTATTTGATTCCTGACGGGTTTTACTATAGCAAACATTACTCACATTCAAAAGCAAGTTACTGGTTTTTTAAAAAAATATTTTTATAAATTTGCCGTACATATGGATTTATATCTATATAAAAACAATGCAACAATACGTTCGGTAAATATTTCCTTTTAGATGTAATCTACATACCTTGATCTTGAACAGACATAACGAAATTCACTTGTTTTAATAGTAATTTTATAAAAATAAAGTCTCAACACGCAATGATTACTATTACAGTTATTCGTGATTCAGAAAATCAGGTAACTTTGAAGCGTAACTCTGATCGTGAATACAATCAAAGGAGGTCGGATTTTTTCTGATGTGGTAGTTTAAAGTGTGGGCAACAATTAATGTATTGCTGGAACATGATTTCACAAATCATATTCATATTAAGTTAAAAAGTAAATAAATAAATTAGGTATGTATGTTATTATTCTCTAACGCTGAAAGGCTTACATACCTACATGCACCATAATTCATGATGATTCGGAGGTTCCAAGTTCAAACCCTCCCTCAAGTATTTTTTTTTATTTCTTTTTTTACTTATGATTGGGTGTTGTTACATTATTCTACTTTTTAAATTGTTTTTCTATTAGATATAACCGAATTAAGAAAACAAAAAAAAGTTTAATTTTAATTTCAACAAAACATTATTTAGGTAAACGATATAGAGGTATCCAGCGTTGTTTACACATACGTTTCGTATTGACATACGACGCCGCGCGTCTAATGTCCAGTTATGCGAGACACCGAGCGCCCGTGTTATGCTTACGGCGCTAATGTCTAGATAAATTGGCTAGATACGTTAACATGAAATTAGATGACATAATCAAACCTGCATCGCGATGGCAAAGTTTTAGTTTGGAGTTTGTATATATACAAAATTGAAACATGGATTTAGTGGATGTCACCTAAGACCGAAAAACCTTAGTAGGAGCATAGGGGCCCACTCTGAAACGGTGTAAGGTCTAAGGTGTCTATCTGAGATGTCTGTGATGATTGATTATTTACCCGGAGTGATCAACTGGGTTTATAACTTTCAGAGCAAGATTCCTCTCACCAAGTTTGGCAAGAAACGCTAAACGAGGTAAAGCACAAAGAAAGACGAAAAATGAACAATGAACAATGAAACACGAACCAAAATCTGGTAGTCTCCGGACTGTAAAGTTGAAATCGAATTGAGAACGAAGTCACAACAGTCCGGGGACGTAAATCCATTATGCTCCAGCTTTTGTTGAATTGGAATTGTCGTTTCTAAGTGCCATCAACAACTGACCGAACATTGCATTCGGTCGACGAATGATACTTTCCTCAACTTAGGCACTTAAATTAACGGGTGGACAGACAGTGATGAGAATTGAGAAACCAATCAACGCAAACGCATAGGAAATTCTACTTCACATTTGGTTTTTCAAAAATGTATTGGGAATTCTACTTCGCTTTTGGTTTCCAGACAAAAGCGAACGGAGTGAGCGATTTTGAAACCAAAAGTGAAGTAGAATGCCCAATAATACCCTACTAATATTAGTATGGATGTCCTCTTTGTAAGTTAAAATTACCTCGTCCACGGTAAAAAGTCATTACCTGTGGCTCTTGAGAAGAGGTTACCACTTCATCCAGCGCACCCCTTATCGCGTCCTTCAAGGAACTGTAATCTCGAGCAGCAATTATAGTACTGATCCTGGTATTAAGCAACCCATCGGAAAATTGCTTAATTGCATTTTTCTCATTAATGGTTTTTAATATTTCATAATTTTTTGAATTTCCGTTGGCCTGTGAAATAGTAAGATCGACTAATAGCTGCTCTATTTCCCTACCAAACTCTTCAATTGTCCTTCTATTCTGGGGGTCTAATTTGAAGTCACTTTGAGACTCAACCAAACGATTGAGAATGCCATTTCCTAATTTGAAGTGACCATTCTTTCGTTTGAGACCGATGGAAGTTGTTTTGACAGGACTTGTCTCAAACCCTAATTTGAAAGCATAAAATGACATTCGTAAAATTGAATTTGACAGCTCAAGTCTCGGGGTTTTATGTCAAATTTTACGATAACTCGAAAGGTGTTGTACTTCGTTTGAACATTTCATACATACATCGGAAGATTAGAAATTATATTAATTAATCGATTAATTTGTCATATAAAAGTTACGATAAGAGTTTACTAGCAAATTAGGTACTTAACAAATACCTGTAAAGTTAGTTTAAAGGAAATAATGGTAAATAAATAATAGTTATTAAGTCTAGAAAAAAATGGTCATGTACCTATCTATTATATACTTAATAATTTGTGATTTTTTGCAGTGAAACGGCTGGTAGAGTTTAGAGAGATTCCTTTTGAAGAGCCATTGTGAGGATATGGTGCCCTTTTAAGTAATAATTAGTTGTGGTTGTGGGATGCATCTGGTCGAGGTATGTAGGTACCTTACCTACTTATATTTAACCTAACATAAACTAGACCTATACCTACCTATCGTTTTATCTCATTCAAAATCTCATACCGAAAGGTTAAATAAAGTTATGGATAGGTAACTCAAGTACTTAGGTACACTAAGAAATTTAAGAACTTACCTACCTAACTTAAATAAAGACAATATCCATAAATCACTCAACTAGGTTCTATGCATCTAAGTAGGTACCTACAGTGAACACCCCTGTTTAAACAGCAATAAAAGTATTTAATTTGTTTGTTGTTTGTTTGAAAGTTATGAAATAGAAAATCATCATAATAGAAAATCAGCCATCCAAATGATGATCATTGGTAAAGTCACCGAAAAATCCAATGAAAGAAATGGTTTAGGTACCAAGAGTAAATAATGAACTTATAAATTCAATTAATAGATCTCCGGTAGTGCATTTTTTGGTTGATATTTATATGTATTTATTTATGTTTACAGATTTTATGACCGATGATGGCATATGTCAGATGGACACCAGTCTCTCCAGCCCAACACCAGTCACAGTGGAGTCACTATAGAAAATACTTAAATAAAATAATAATTGTTGTATGAACATATTGCAATTGTCAATATTTTTTTTCTATTCTATGCTGAACACAAAGATTATGCAGGTACCTACATACCTAATTTGAGATTAATTTGAATTATTGATCTTATAGCTTGCGTTAAGTTGTTACTGTTAAACTTTCTAATAAAATATCTTTAAATAATTAAATTGTTTTATTTTGCCAAGCCCGATGAGGCTGATACCTCAGCTCTTTTTTGTACCTAGTAAAAATACCTCATAATTATTAGAATTCTAGTCTAGTGGTTTAAGTACCGAGCTATAATCTTCGGGTCCCGGGTTCGATTCCCAGGTCAAGCATAGCACCGGTTTGTGATCACCAATTTGCATAAGGCAAGTGTGGTGATCAAGCCTAATCCCATCATAGTAGCGTAGACTTGATTTCTATGATAGAGCCCTTTGCCCTGCAGTGGGATATTATATAGGCTGATACCTACTAAAGTATCACTGGAAAAGAGTTTTCAATTACTTAATTATAAATATAGTAAAATATCAATTATTAGGTAATTTAAAAAATCTCAAAGCATTAACTGTGTCTTAAGCATAAATCATAATGCATGAACACTAACATCACAAGACAAGAAGCTAACTTACTGCTCAAATGAAAATCAGAACATAAATAGATATTCTTTATTGCACAATGTTTACAAGTCTTCTTAAACTAGGTAATAAATTTTGCTAATATACAATAGCTTGTAGTGACATCTTCCTATGTTCAATTCGTCGCAGGTTGTAGAGAGAGATCTGTAAGTAAGAAAATTATGGTATTATTGATAAAATTATAATGATAATATCTACTCTGTAATAATATGGCAGTGATAGCTCAGTGTATAAGAATGGGAAGTCGTGGTTTGAATCTGAGATAAATGAGAATACCAGTACATATTGGACAGTATTTGAAATGTGTAACAATAAATCAGTTTGTCTGGTACCTCTGTTAATGGGCAGCAAAGGTCGCTTGATGGTAGTTTATCAAACATTTCGGAATCATTCTCTAAGCATACTATGGGTTCCAGACTGATGATAGTTTTGTATAAATCTGGGATTCATATGCTAAGTATGGAAAGAGATCCCTATACCTAGGTACATACTCTTTAATAGACCCATGTACCTTTTAATTTTTAAAGAAATTAAAAGGTAAGGGTAGAAACCAAATAAGGCAAAACTTTACATGCTCGGATCAATGGAAAATACTTAAACATTACAAACCTTTTGATACATCAAGCCAACAAGCACCAAATTTAGTTATTCAAAGTCCAAATTAATTCCTTCATGTAGTTTGAGGTTACGTAGATCTCCGATCCGATCTCTCTGAATCGAGACATTTTTGCAATCCTTCACCATTACCTACTAAATTTACAAACAACTACACAATGTACAAATTTATCTAAAAATTAAATAAACTAAACAATAGTATTTTTTATAGTTTTGTTAATTGATCAGCTGTCACTTTTTTTTTAGTTTCTCTTTTCTCTTTACAGCTTTGTTGAGTATAAGCAAAGAAAACAAACGCTAAACTGCCAAAGCATCTATTTTTATAAAAATATGACTAATTTACATGTTTTCATAATGTAAAATCCTTCTTTTAAACATATTAAGCAACAATCTGTTTATATAAACAGTCAAAACATTTTTATTTATGAAAAAAATCATTGTTTATAAAATTCAATTGCTTCAATTGATCAAGTGTGTGGAGACGCCATAACATAATCTTTCGGCGGCACTTTCAATTGATTTCAAAACTCTATGGTCTCCGATCGTAAAAGAGTGTCCGTCTCAAAGACATTTCGTTATCGCAAAACAAATTACGTTTGGTTGACTCTCAGCTCAACCGAACGAAAGTATTTGCCAACTTCAAATTAGACCCCCTGTCTTGCTCGGAGCATTTTTTGTAAAATTGCTGTATCCGATTTTTTAGTCAATAATCTTTCCCGTAAATCTTTGACAAGATCTGAAACGGAAGTATATGAGACATTCATGCGCAAATTTGCGCTTTCAGATAACCTGGATTTTAGAACAAAATTTATTAGTGACGCTTTTCCCTCATCTTCCAGCATCGAGTCGTAACATTTCAATATTAGATATCAGCTGTTTAATAACTGATTCGTCATTAGTAATAATGGGCAGAAGAGAAACTGCTGTTTTAAGTCAAACCGTTCCATTTTGGAGTTTTCCTCACTATGACACAAAACTTTTATTTTAGAAAACAATATTTCTATATTATCATACAATTTAGATAATAGTTCTGCATCAACACATTTTATTTCTTTACTCAACAATTTATTACGTATTTCTTCTTTACAAACCTGGTACTCAAAATACAATTTTGATGCTTCAGAATACATTTCCTTACATAACTTAGAAGTCCTACATTTGGTCCTAACTTGATAAGATAATCTTTAACATATTTTATTTTCTCATATAGTTCGCGTATTTCTGTTGCCATTACATAATTGAACTAATATTATATTTTATAATAATGTCATTCAAACATAGTTATTATAACTAAATGCAGGTATAAGTACCTACTGAAAATCTATTTATATATTAAAATGAAATACATAGTATACCTTAATTTCCAATACTTCCGCACTGACTTATTCGCACCACTGATTTTATACCGGCACCGAAAGTTCACACTGCACTGGTAGGATCCTGCTTTCTCGTTTCACGACGAATCGAAGGGAAGGTTCTTCTCATAGCATGGGCCTGTATTTCCCGCTGTATCAATTTCCCATGACAACGCTGATATGCGCCATAAAGTATTATTAAACGACCAAAATCAGGATCAGCACACGGCGCAAATATGTATTGTTGCTAGCATGTTGCTTTATTTCTTGCAACACCGTTGCGTGGTTTTCACCTCCTCCGGCAGCGTTTTGGGCAATTATGACCCCTTGAGCTTTTGATGTTTTACCACCCATGGTAAAGAATTAATCGATTTTTCTTGAATAATCTCACGCAGACGTTAAACACGCTGAATAAAAAAATTACTTCTGCCATAATTACTTTGTGACAATTCACTACGATAATTAATATTTGCGCGCCTTATTTGGAAGAACGAGTGCAATGAACCAAACCGACTCCACTGGCAGGGTCGCCATATGAGGAGCGGATTAGGATATCAAATAATAGATGATAACTAAAAGAATACACGTTCATTACTGAGCAGTACATAAAGAATACATTGGTTAAATATTCTATAAAACTAGGTCAACTTATCTCTACATACATCATACTCGTCTAGGTATGCTGATAGGTAAAATCTCGTATTTTTCAGAAGGTGGTTGTTTTGAAGAAGGTATTTAGTCATTCTTTTGCTAATCAACTCTATTGCCAAGGGTCTTCGGTAGCCATGTTTTCCGATTCGTTTTATTTCCTCTATGTAGCCATTTAAATTTACGTTAATTGAGTCATATAGAATATTTATTACTCTATTATGTATGTCTCTTTCAGATTCTCCCTGGTATTCAACAAGACCATATAATACTATTGTTTTAGTTTCATCCAAGCTTTCATGTGGTCTGTTGTTTAATTTTATCTTGTTTTGTAGGTGTTCAAGGTCGTTTTTTATTTTAATGTTTTCCATTTCCATCGCTTTTATCGTAATATTTAGTTTTGTGATGTCGTCTTTCATGGTGGATTGCTCTGCGATAATTGATTCGGTTTGCTGAGCAAGTTCTAATTTAAGGTTTGCCGTGGCTTTATTAATTTCCTGCTGTATGACCGATTTTAGTTGCGTAATAATTGATAACATGTTGTTGTCCAATTTTTCATTCAATGACGTATTCAGTTGGTCGAGTGTAGAAATTATATTCTCTGCCCCTTGTTTGTGTGATACTGAGGGGGAGGGGGATAGGGTGTCACCAAATATGGATTTGTTGTTTTGGATATGTTCGTCAATAGACATATCTAACTGTAGGAGATCATTTGCAGTGATTGTAGGGGCTTTAGTACATGGCGGCTTTCTTCGCTGGGTGATGTTGCCATCGCTATAGTCGTATGCTTTCGCTGGGGTGTTAGTATTATCTGTTTTACGGGTGTTACAGCGGCATTCCTGGCATTGCCATACCTGTTTATACTCCAGGGTCATCGTATTGTAAAAACGTTTCTCCGATACGTTGGCGCATAGTAAATCGTACGTAAGTTTGCACTGGACGCAAGTTAAGCATTCTCTATTAGTTATTTCGCTATGGCATCCAGCGCAGCGTACCACAGCACTGGCCATAGTAGAGGATTCGTTAAAAGGGTGGAGGTAATATAGTGTAGCGCACTTTGTCCGTGAGTTTGAATTTGCAATAGCGCCTCCAAGTAGAACAAGCCTAGTTTCGCTGTCAGTTACGGCGCTGTGGTCGAGTCCGCTTAGAGGTCAGTGACCGCTGCTCTCGGTACGCACTCGGCGTTGGCTCGGACGTTGTCGTCGGTGGATGTTGGTGACTCACGCGACGTCGTTGTTGTTTATATAAATATATAATGTTATAAGCTTTGCAGACTTTTTCTAGCTAGAATTAATTATTTACTCGGATCGTATAGTAAACTGTGTTGCTTCGACGCTGACGCGCGACGCTTTCCAATATAAGCGTATCTTATATAAGCGTAATTAGTTGTATAAGTAAAATAAGCGCATATTTACAATATAATACATTTTATGCGTATTACTTGAATGAATAAATAAATATTATTATTGTAACTATCTAAATAAGTTACTTCAATACTTACATTAGCAACTGTCGTAATGTCTATCCGCGCGGAACTGATAGAAACTGAGTTGTGATACGTAGTTATGCCTATTTCTGTGATCAAAGCGCGGATTGAGCGGTGTCCAGTTCAATTTGCGAACTCAAAACAACTTATGTGTGCGGCTTGAAGTTTATGAACTTATTGTTATGATAGTAAGTAGTATGTGTGGTGTCCTGTCGGATATTCAATAAAACACAGATACACGTTTCACCAAGCTGTGCACGCGCGTCCGTTCGGGTCGGCGGCTGGCCGGGTAATGCCCCTTCCGCTCCGTGCGCCCGCGCGTCACAACTTGCCCTTTATTATACGTCACACCTCTTCCTTTTCAACAAAACTGAGTCGAAACTCATAACAATCATTATTGATTCTTAATCAATATTTTATAGTCACAATTTTTGTATTATCTATGATTCTAGCAAAATTTATTTTATAAACTGTTTATCACGTTACTCAATCAGAATGGATAATATCCTCCTCATCTTTTAAAAATAATAAAAATAAATAAATATACTTGTATTAAGAACAGAAAGCTTTTTTAGGAAACAACAATGCCAATAACTCATTATTAAGAAAACAACGTATGGACTTACATGATACTATAGGATTATATATTAAAAGTTAGATGAGAGTTTGCAGGTTTAAATACGAAACCGACACGCAGGAGCTGCCAGGTGACATCTCGCGGCTGCACCGGTCGTTACAGCGTATGACCGATAAATACAACTCGGCCCCAGGACAAATAAGCTAAGCTCTCGCTGCGAACCGCTTTATTTGTCACAGTGTAATTGTCATCCAGCGACAGGGCCCGGCCTCGCTGACCAGGTAGAAGATGAGCCTCAGCCCTCGGATACTATCAACTTAGTAAATAAGAATAATAATGTTACAAAATTACAATTTCCTAACAGTATAGGAGTTGGTTATGAGCCTCTTCTAAATAAACAATGTAAATGTACTGTCACCAATGTTATTGTATGCCTAATGCGTCGTTAGAGCAAATTATTGACAAGATGACAAGGTGTACACCTTGTCATCTTGTCAATAATTTGCTCTATTTATCTATTTGGTAAGGAATCGTACTTAAGTATGATTGGAAGTGCATTAGAAATTAGTCAAAAAGAATTTGTTCATGGATTCCCAACCATATTGAGTTGAATGTACAAAGAAAATATATTTTTGTGTGTCTTCCCTTTTCCTAGGTAGGTACTACCCACTTAGCCACATTAACAGTATTCATTTGTTGAATATGTACATTTTACAACCTGACACAATAATCATTACATAGTTTGTCATTATTTGTGAGTTTTTTTTTTTTTTTGACACTATCCAATTTATTGACAATACGTTTTTGTTTACTGGCCAAATTTTCCCTTTGTCGAATAAAGTTAAATGAGTATTAGCTACTTTGTTCGCGAATAATCTTAATAAACTGTTTATTCCGACTTTGGAGGTACTTCCAAAAATAAATTTAATTTACAATCTGAGACCATAGAGGAATCCTCTAGCGAACCAATATACACCCTAATTATCCAAGCCTTATTCATCAGAATATAGAGGATTTGTCTGGCAAAACACTTGACCTCAAATTATTTTGAAATAAAATGGATGTCCGTATTATGTATTACCGAACATTGGTTTAGGCAGTATGAATTAATCTATACTATTTATAAAAATGTAGATACATTTTAGAGACACGGCAATACAACCGGAAATACGTAGCACCAGCGCGATGCAATCAGCGCCCAACTCCACCCACCGGTAGACAGTGTCGCTACTGTCCCGAAACCAAGTGAGCCACTAGTTATTAATATAGATAACTATAGCGTCAGTACTTTTTATGAGAAAATCGGCAATCAGAGGTGGGACACTGATTCAAAGAGACTGTTTCACTTCCACTTAAGCGAATAACTTATTTAGCTTGCTTGTGTTGAGCTTGAACGACATGTCATTGTCCGTATGGACAGGCCCCCGCCTGGGAATTTTGTTTCATTTGAATACATTATGGAAGAAATATTTTAGATAATTTGCAGAATTCTATGCGTTTTCTGAATCTTATCAAATCGTTTAACTTACGTCATCTTTTAACGACCTGACACGGATTACCCCCGCCAAAGCTACTTGTTTGGATAACATAGTCTGTAATTATGACATATTAGACAAGTGCATAATAAACTTTATGAATTCAGATCATAGTGGACAGATAACACAGTTGGAATATGTATCCTCTTCGTGTAGGTAGTTTTTGTTTGCCGACCAGTTACAGTAAACCGTAAGGAAAATTTAAAAAGATAGAAAGATGCCTGTATTATTCTATAATGATGGAAATGCTAATACACTTTATGATGAAATGAATAGAAATTTAATGAGATTTCCACAAAGGAAACAATTAAATTATATACTTCTAAAATTAAATTCAGTGACTGGGCCACTTAAGGCACTCTAAACTAACAGAAACATTTCAGTTTGTCTTTTCTAGTATAGTAGTCACCACCACCAACAACTGAACTCAAGCGCGCATCTACTGCTTCTCTGCTCGAATCACATGTTGATGAATGTAAAACTACTTTTAAATTTACTCATATCAGTGCTGATATTTTTAAAACAATTTAAACTTGAAACCAACTGAGGATTTATGGGTCTCTCCGTAGATAAACTGAAAATATAATACAGCATGTATCGCACCCCATGTAGCATTGATATTCAATTCCAATATATGTGTTGACGACGGTGTATTTCCCGATATGATGCAGTATAGTAAAATTATACCATTATAAATCGGAATAGAAAGTGATCCATCTAACTTCAGACAAATTTATAATATACATCCTTGATTTTTGAGGTTGATAGACAAAAGAAAATGTTGACGACGTAAATAACACTCTCTCCCAAGTGCTATACTGGTTCATTTTTAATAACTTAGTTTTTAATTCGGACCAACTAGATGTGTGAAATTCACAATTATACCCAATGTAAGGCAGGTCAATATTAATATACCTAGTCATAAATAACGAGCCTATTGAAATTATGAACTTCTAGGCATCACTCTGGATTCAAAATTGCAGTGGAGCCCCCCTTTTTCTGCCTTGGTAGGAAGAGTTAGCTCAGCTGCCTACGCAGTAAGGAAAATAAGGATTCTGTCTGATATTTGAGACTGCAGACTGGTTTATTTTAGTTGTTTTTATAGTCTGATGTCATATTATGGTCTATTGCTGTGGGGGTCCGGTGCCGATTTACAAGTTATTTTCATATTGCAGGAAAAGGCAATCCGAGCCATCTATGGCCTTAGATCACGTAACTCATTTAGAGTATTCTTCAAGGATTTTAACGGTAGCATCTCAATACCCTTTTGATTGTATTATGTTTGTACGTAAAAACTTGCACCTTTACTCGCAAAAATTTGATTTTCATAGCTTTGTAGCGGTAGCTTACATAACATTTGACATCCATAAATGTTCCATAAGGACCCCAATTGCATAAAGAATATTTATATTTCTTTCTATTGTTATATATTTATTTCTAGGGTTAGCACTTATATATTTCTAGGCCTCACGGCCACTTGTCCCATCGCGATCCTATTGACATGGGATCGCCGTCACAGTGTAAGGGCTCTATAGGTCGGACATTTTGGTTGGACATTCTCAAACAACGACAGTACGCCTTTGCGTTTATTGCACCCTTGGTGTTATTAAGGTATTTTTACCACTTATGTAAACTGGTTATGTAAACTAGTTAAATCCTTAAATGTCTTAATTATAAAAGGATAACTGTACACAGTGTAGTCCGTTTAGAAGGATAGAATTTGTTCCCATAACTGTTTAATGAAGCATGCGTTCTCTTCCCGTTTTTATGTATTTTTAGGGCCTCTTCTATATAACCAACTTAACGCCATAGTGACTATTTACCCCCTAACTTATACCTGCGTTAAAAAAAAACAACTTCAGGAAGCGCTCCTGAAATTGTCCTATGATGGTACAGAGAACTTACTCATTGTTCCAAAATAACTAACTCTTAATATAATTAATTTACAGCATAAAGTAATGTATAGTCATTAGAGTATTAATAATATTGTAATAATGTATGTTATTGTTATAATGGTAATTGTTGTTTATAATAGTAAAATTATTCTAAGACTCGCTTAGCCTGGAACATAGGCATCCTAGTTCAGGTAAATATAAGCACTGATTGTAAGACTATTTATTGATCATAAGTTTGTGCTAGATTTAAGTTATTTCGCAATAAATACATATTTTATCTATCTATTATTTATTAGCACGACTTTCGGTTAGTACGACGTAATGTCGCCGCCCCTTAGCCGTCGTTAATATAACGGATTCTACTAGAATATTGTTGTAATCGGGTTGATGGTACATGTTCAAATAGTACTACTTATGTTTGAATCTTTGCTATTAACAATAACGATCAGTGGAGAGGATTTTTGGGGCGTGAAACTCCATACACATCCATGAGCACTAGAGTAGTACGTGAAGCGATTGAGATCAAGAAACACCAGACTTTCAATCGGGAGGACGGGTTCAAATTATCATCGGCGTGGAATCCAGTGATAAATAAATGTAAACCGCGCAATTTTCCAATACAAATCACAACCAACCCGGATTCTGTTAGTGTAGTGTGTCGGAGTGACTTCACTGACAGTTTATTTAGTGGCAGTGCAAATATCGAAAATGAGAGGGTATCTGAAGATGCACAAGCCGGGCGTAGCAGACGACGCCGTGCGCCTCCAGTTCGCTTGTGACCACGGCTGTTGTAACGCAGCCGAAACGTCAAGCAGTAAGTGCTAAAATGTACTTATTTAATTTCGTCGCGTTTAGTCCCGTTTATGTAAAGTATTTGTATAATGCAACGCGAAAGTTTAAAAACAATTAGAGTATGGTAGAATTGAAAGAATAACTTACAGATTATGTTTATAAATTATAAAAAGACAAAAATAACATTGGACCATACTCCAATATGTAAATAATTAGCATAAATCAACCTTAAAACTACGAAGTTAGGAGCCAGCACCAAAGAAAACTATTAATTGCGTTGAGGATTTTACTACTCAACGGTTGTGAATGTAGCCTATAGCTAGGCGCCAATGTGACAATTTTTCCTAGGGTAATCAATAAAAGGCTATTTGTCAACAAAGTATATAATAAAAAAATAAAGAAGCTATGTACAGTGAGAGTGGGTACGTCCATTCACAACCGTTGGTAACTAGAACCCAATCATAAACATCACTGTCCTGGTGAGTCCGTGATCCAATGTCCCCAATCCGTGTTCCAATGTCCCCAATCCGTGATGTTTTGTCCCTAGTCTTTTGAGCGGAGCCGTCAACAGGAAGAAGTAGTCGGGGCGATGTCCGATAGTAGGCAACAGCAGACGTACCGGAGCGGAGGTCCCTGGAATTGTAGAAACCTGACATTTTACTAATATCCCGATTTCATAGTCTAGCTGCGACATTCCACGGATGAGCTGCAAGCGGCTTGATGCAAAGCGGACGGATGATGGGAAGTAAGATTGATGATGAATGATGATATTATTGATGACGATTAGGACCATTATGATGAGATGATTAGCAAGAATAGTGATCAATGATGAGGCGTACAACAATAATCAACTAAGCTTATAAATATTTTAAAAAAGGTGGTACTATGAAAATACTAGCACTTACTTAAAGCTAACAGAGGAATTGCCTTTATTATTACTATTATTATTTTATTTAAGTAAGAAAATGGAAGGTTATAGTTTTTATTTTTTTGTTATAAAATATTGGCAACATTCAATTCATTAGGTATTATTACCATAGGAGACTATAACACCAATGGATTTCGCAATATAATAATAATTTAATTAAGCCAGATTCGAGTACGTAACTGAAAGCTATAAATGATTTGAAATAGGTATGTAAATATGAAGATCATTAGGTACAATAATATAGCGAAATCCATCCACCAGCCAATCACACTATCAGAACTATCACTACACTACACTGTGTTTGTTATTTATTTTATATCCGGTTAATTTTTGTTTATATTTAGTAGAATAGGTATTTCTAGCATTTAATTAGTTTAAAAAATTTGCTATAATCAGGTGTTTATATTGATAAACCGTTACAATGAAATATCCGAAGATTATCGCGAGTGACTCACGTCTCGCTGAGCTTTTGATTGACCAGGCGCATAAACAAACGTTGCACGGCGGTCCAAGGCTTACCTTAGCCAAACTGAGAGAGGAGTATTGGATCCCAGGAGGGAGTAACAAAGTAAAGAAACAACTGCGGAAGTGTGTTACATGTCAAAAACAAGACGGGAGAAAACAGGAACAACTGATGGGAGACCTACCTTCTGCTCGATGCAATGTCGCTAGCCCATTCTATCATACAGGAGTGGACTACACAGGATTTGTAGACGTGAAACTAAACAAAGGAAGAGGAGCGAGATCAACTAAAGGATACGTGGCTATCTTCATCTGTATGATCACCAAAGCGGTGCATTTGGAGTTAGTGTCTGATTTGAGCAGCTCGGCTTTCTTGGCCACACTGCGTCGGATGGTGGCTCGTAGGGGCGCGCCAGGTCATCTATACAGCGACAATGGCACGAACTTTGTTGGAGCCAATATAGCAATACAAGAACAATGGCCACAGCTTGAACAGATTATTAGCGACAACTTTTTAGCTGAAGTGACAGGAATGAAGATAGAGTGGCACTTCAACGCCCCCGCATGGCCTAGCGCAGGAGGACTATGGGAACGCGCCGTCCGAAGCCTGAAACATCATCTAAGACGAGTAGTAGGACAACAGAAGTTGACGTTTGAAGAATATTCTACGATACTGACTCAAATTGAAGCGTGCCTAAACGCCAGACCATTGTGTTCTTTAACAGAGAGTATCGAAGATTTAGACTTCCTAACACCTGCACATTTTTTGATTGGAAGGTCAGAAGTAACAGTAGTTCAGACAGAGGAAGATGCTCGAACACGCTGGCATCTTACGCAAAAACTGTTCCAAGATATCTGGAAAAGATGGAAAACAGAGTATCTCAGCCAATTAACCACAAGAGGAAAGTGGAGAAAACCTCAACCAAATATTGAGATCGGAGACATGGTCATCATACACGAGGACAATAGTCCTCCAGGAAAATGGGCCATGGGAAGAGTAGTGGAGGTCCATCCCGGAACAGATGGATATGTAAGAGTGGTGACTATAAAAACAAAAAGTGGACTATTGAAAAGACCAATAGTAAAGTTATCACTCCTCCCTCTGAAAGCAGAAACATTAAACAGCGAAACAGAAAAGGACGAAGGTTTAAAACAAAAGATAGAACAAGAAACAAGTTCCAGAAACAGGAGGCAATTCAATAACAGCGGAAAGAAATCTAGCGTTATGACAGTGGCCCTAGCTTGCATAGCTATCATGAACATTTTCGTACCGGGAGCGTGTTTCCAAGTAACGCCGTTAAATGAGAAACAAGGTTTATATTTTGACAGAATGGCCAACATGCTACTCATTCGTGATGAGTGGAAAATAGTTGCCTATTATAACATGGATCCATTTTGGGAAGGAATATCAGCATATGAAAAATATTATAAACATTTGGATAGTATCTGTCATATCATAAGCGATATAACACATTGTAAAATCCTCATGTTACAATTACGTCACGAGTACAATGAACTCGAACATAACAATCGAGTATTGCTGAATCAACAAATGAGCGCGCGAGCCCGTAAGCGCCGCCACGTCAGCGGCGGTCTTATCAACGGTGTCGGGTATATCGCAGGTGATCTATTCGGAGTATTAGACAACCGATTCGCAGAACAGTATGAACGCGATATCTCGCTAATACGAAACAATCAGAGACAGTTAGTACAGCTGTATAAAAACCAAACATCGATAGTAGAAGCCGAATACAACTTGTTAAAAAGAACTGAGGACATGATGCAAAAACAACATAAACTTATTAACCAACATTTACTGAATTTAGACCAAGAAGTAGGACAGATACAAAAGATAGTGTCCAATATTGAATACATGACGGAATTCACGTTGTCCGCTATGGCAGCTTCTAATCTTCTAACTCACTTAAAAAACATACAAGAATCACTCCTTGAGATAATCACAAACGTCTATAATGGAAAAATAAACAGCCATCTGATTGATCTAGAACAATTGCAAACCCAACTTAACATTATTTCTGGTCAATTAGCGAAAGAACTAACTCTACCAATAGACAATATACAGATAAACATGCATAACATATACAAATTAGTAGGAGTTAAGGCAAAAGTAACATCGAAATACCTAATTATGGAAATAAAGGTCCCACTGCTTAGCCGAGATAACTTTGACCTCTACAGCATTCAAAGTGTGCCTCATCAAGTTGGGAAAAGCATGGTCACCCTAACTCCAATTGAAAGTCACGTCGCTATAAACTTACAAAAGGACTCGTACTTACCTATAGCTCAGCCGGAACTAGAACATTGCATACCACGTGACACCGCTACATATTTATGTCAACTAAAAACGCCAGTTTACAAAATGAGAACAGACAATGATCTTTGTATAAAAGATGCGATTAACTTAGAACAATGCAAAACCAACATGATGGCGTGCCAAAACAGGTGGATAAGCTTAACACAAATAAATAAATACCTATACTTTTGTTGTGACCAGTGTCAGTTGCGAACAATATGTAACGATCAGGTTACCGCACATCAGCTGACCGGTGCTAACATTATAACTATGAAAAACAATTGTTTAGTAAAAACAGAAAACTTCACCATCTATACCCACAAACAACAGGAAAATAGAATTGACTTATCAGACACTTTAATAATCCCAGAGATCGCCCCCATTAATAACGTCATAAACATTACAATTGGAAATGTCCCAACAGAACAATTAACAGATCTAACAATCAAAGATGAGCAACATAGAGAATTAGAACAGAAAATAAAGGCTATAAAGGAGAGTGAAGGATTGATAGAAAACAACATTTCTGCTCATGACATTCATCATTACTCTTCAATATGGGTCCTATGGGCTGTGCTTGCAATTGCAGCCATAGTGCTCATAAGTCGGCGATATGGTTACTGTCGCCGATATCAGCAGCCAGCGGCAGAGAGGCCGCGATCAGCGGCTCAGACGGCAGCGGCGACAGCGGTGGACCTGGCAGGGCCCTCGCTAGGCCCCCAGCCGGTCCCCCACCTCTCAACGAGTGAAATGTGTAGTGAAAGTGGCAAAGTGAATGTGTGCGGCCAAAAGGATAAGTGCACATCCCCTGTGTTACGAAAAATCGCGTTTAGTGATAATATGTAAAAACAATTATGTAATAAGTAGAGAGAATTATTTGCTACATTTTTGTCACACCTTCCGTTGTCGATTCTCATCTTTGCCCCCTGGCAAGATGTTCGGTGTATATGACCGAACACGTGACACTGCAACTCGCGTGCAATCGATCGCGATCGATTACTTCATTATTAAAAGTTAGTGTAAATCACGGAAAGATCGCGACCGGGTGCACTCGTAACATTTTAACATTATTCTAACATTTAACATCATATAAAGATTTGTGGAACTTTGAATACAGTTTTAACATAACAAACATCTTTTAATCCAACGCTAAACAATCCCGCACCCTACAGTTACAGATTCCTTAAAGCCCGTGCACTGCTCTTCTATAGTTTTCAGTTGATTGGATAAGCACTTGTTAGACGCGTCAATCATAGATTTAAACTCATGGCTCATTTCATTTTTCCACAGACATCGAAATCTCTCCTCCGTAATGTAATCATCCTTCTTAGCACAGTCAATCATAGGCGGGGCACTAAACGTATGCTTTTGTCGAGTTGTAATATTACTATCCATGGACCGGTCATCCTTCTCATTACATTGGTCAGAGTCTGATTGATACGCCCCTCTCTCGTCCGATGAGGGCTTCTCGGTCTCGGCGTCCGGTGGAGCTTCCAAAACATAACCGGCTGAACGTATAGGCGTGTTGGTATTATCCTTCTTAGGACGCTTACTGAGACATTCTGGACATTTCCAGTTACGTTTCTTCTCCTCAGTTAATATTTTAAACTTTTTGGGTGAAAGATTAGCACATTGCAAATCGTATCGCTGTTTACAATCTCGGCAAGCAATGAATTGTGACTTAGTTAATGCTCCATTGCAGCCCACACATTTACTTTTATCCATTGTTGTTATTAATAAGATAACGACTCAATTCAAAAATGCTAAGTTTTGGTAAATGGCAAAAAACGATTTGTATTTTTAGAGCATAAACATTAAATTGCTATAAAATTTGAACTAAGATGAGTAAGAAGAAAGTAAAATTACGGTTTTAAGCCTGTGAATATATTCTTTTAGATTTAGCAAAAAAATTAATGAATTTTATACACATAATAATAAAAAAACATTTTTGAAAAATCTATTTTGAGATGCGTCATTATTTTTTGAAATCCATCCAGTAAATTTATGACGTAATTAAAAATAGGTCAATGTTTTACCCAAACATTGACAAAATATTCTGACCTGAGTATTTATTTCTTAAAATGTAGCTCTAAAATGTATTAAAATCTAAAATAAATATTTATAAAAACGCACTAAGTGCAACAACAATATTTTTTTATTATATAGGTGGCATACGAGCCGATGGATCACCTGATGGGTAAGCGATGCAACACCAGTGGTGTCACAAGTGCGCTGCTAATTATCCTAACTTATTAATATTGTTCTAATATCGCCTTAATTGAACCAAAAGGTAGGCATATTTGTACTAGTCTTAGGGATTAAAAACAGAAAAATATTGAAAGTGTCATATTCGATTAAGAACCCGGACATTATTTTTAGGTATCGATACTATACTATAAATAATGAGCTAATAAACAGGTAGCAAACCAAACAAAAATAAAATAAAGATATTTTGCGATATTAACTGTACCAAATAGAAAGTAAGTAAACAATAGGCGAACTTAATGCCAAGAGGCATTCTCTACTAGTCAACCTTTGGGTCAGAAAAGAAGGTGCTGCAAAAGGAGAACTAAGTTAATATTTAAATGGTAACTACTTTTTATCTGTAATTATTTTTCTTCAATATCTTTAATAAATTTTTATGACCCAGTTATACTCAATAGCTCAGAAGTTACTGTTATTCCATCTTCGTATAAAGATTTTAATTCACCGGACCATGCGCTATCACTGTCTACCTCTGCACCTGATCAGCATGAGGCTCAACCAGAAGTAGGCAAGATTTAGATACAATCTCAGAGTCTCCTAGTATGGTCATACCAAGCGTCGCGTCTCTTATTACCATATCGGAATGTAATTCTTCACCTATGGTAGTATCCCAATCAGTTGTAAAAAAGGGGAAATGTACCTTTTTTTAAATATACCTCTAAAATAAAATAAAATGATGTTGTGGAGTATGTACGGTATGCATACTTGCGTGCCCAATTGGGTTGAGGTCTGGTGATTGTGCAGGCCACGGCAGAACGTTGATACGAGCTTTGGCAAGAATGCGTGTTACGACTCTAGCCGTGTGTGGACTTCCACACACCGCACTTGCGTTGTCATGCATTAGTTGAAAAGAATCACCCAAGTGGCCTCGCAAAGGGTTGAATACATCTGATACAATCCTTTTTGCGTAAACTTGAGCATTGCGTTTACCCCTGATCCAAATGAGATCGGTTCTTCCGCCGAGCCAAATACCGGCCCATATCGTTATTGTTCCCCCACTTTATATGGATGAACTTCCTGACAATATCTCAAACGTTCTTTACGTCCAAATGTTCTCCAAACTCGAGTACGTCTTTTATCCGGTCTCATACCGAAGCGGGACTCATCCGAAAAGCACACATAGCGCCAGTCTTCTTCCTCCCAGTTTGTGTGTTCGCGAGCGTATCGTAAACGGGTCCTGCGATTGCAGGGTGCAATAGATGGTCCTCTCAGCGGTCTTCGGAATCGCAGACCCACTTCTCGTAAACGATTTAGGATTGTTTGATCGCTTATTAGCAAACCTGAGGAGCTGTGGCGCCTCGTAAACAACATCATGGCGGTCATGATACGATAACGTTGAGCAGTATTTTGGATATACCGGTCCTGTCTCCGAGTCGTGATGCGAGACCGCCCTTAATGTCGCCCGGCCACGCTACCCGTCATGCAATAGCGCCTCCAGAGGCGACTTATGACGCTCAATGTAGTGTTAAAAGCGAAAGCCAAAGCACGTTGCCTGGAACCAGCTTCCAACATTCCGACGGCTCGCATCATCTCTTCTCGGGTTAAATGATGTCGTGTTTCCATAATAATGTAAACTGTATCGGTTCTGATGCAAATATTGTAATGATATTGTCAAACCGCTAGTACTGTTTTATACAAATTCACATTGACGATCGATTTTCTTCTTATTAACGAATTTTAAACAATGTTTCTTATTTTAATGTTAAAACTCACTAAACAGCATTATTAGAGATACAAAAAAGTTAGTAAAATTAACCATAATAGCAGCAATACTCTTAAACGTACTTGATCCCTAGACACTTTTGATGTGTGTACTTACATTGACCAACTCATGTCGGTAAATCCTAAGACTTACAAGTAAATCTTATGATTTACCGTACTTCGAGCTTTTACAGTAACAGCTTTATTATGTATATTTTATATTTTAGAATATAATTTTACACAATACAATAAATACTTTACAACATCATCAATATTTTTAGAATATTGTTTTTATTTGCTGGTTCTCCATTATGTCTGTTATCTGAAAAAAGGAAAAATATGTAATTAAGTATTAGTAAATGTTAGTTTAATTTAAATTACTAAGTTTATAATTACCAGTCTCTCGAGATGGCCAAGCCAGCGAAGACGATGCGCCTTGGTCTCGCCGATGATGTTAGGCGTGTCCACAATCCTCTCTATTTCGGCATTTGTGCGTATTCTCCAGCCATTTTCTTGAGAGACTGGACGAGGATCGTCTCGTGAAGAAAGCATACCAAAGCCGACCGATAGGCAGACGCCCGGTAGGCCGACCTAGGTATCGCTGGAAAGACGTCGTCGAGAGTGATCTGCGAGAACTTCAGGCCAAGGACTGGCAACAAGTGGTACAGGATCGACCGAAGTGGCGTTCTCTTGTTTCGGAGGCCAAGACTCGTTTTGGGTCGCTGAGCCAGTGGAGTAAGTAAGTAAGTAAGTTTATAATTTTTTTTTTTTTTTTTAATGGCCTGTATTGTGTTCATGACACATTTAATTTTGCCAATGTCAAGTGTAGTTTGATAAAGTGTAGTCAACAGTCGAAGTCAGTCTAAGTCACAGTCACTCAATAAAACGCCGGTGTTTAGCGTTTTAATGTCCTAAGGATTCTGTGGAGACTATTTTTAACAAAGCCGTAGGTTTTAAGACTCTATTAGGTCAAAGCAAATTGTTCACGTGACAACTCACTCGACACACAATAGCAGTGTTAAAAACGACACAATTCAATGATTCTTATATTAATATCACCCTGCGGCACTTCACTGCACAAAGTAACACCAAATTTGTACACTAAAAACCACTAGATACTAATTAAAATCTTTGGATTGCATCAGCCGATGCGGCTTGTTTCACAGTTACCCACAGAATAATACGTTTATAATTAGCATTACAGAGTTGTCAGTTTAAGTAATAGATCGTTTAAAACGTAAATAATAGGACTTGACTATTTAATTTAACGAATACAGCCGTGGGTGTTTATTTCGCCACCATATTTTCAATAACACCACCAATTACGCACCTGCATACAACTACTGTGTGTGGTCGACACAAATTATCACACTCATCACGCGTATGCGGTGATACGCACAGTAAGCAAATCAACGTAAATGGGCCTTTTTGCATGGTTATATTAATTATCTAACATTATTCCAACTTTATACGAATGGACGCGGGCGAGGTATACCTACGCCTTCAGATCTTGACATGAAACCGCGCGATTTCAAGGCCGTTTCCGTGTCGTTGAAATCCGTACGATAGTATTAGCGTAAATTTTAAATTCCAGCGAAAAGCTGAGATACGAAAGAATAAACTTAAACAACACAGTGACTTAAATTAAAAATTCCAACCTTATATTTAATACTACAAAGACTTATTTTTAATTGTAACTTCGATTTGTTCAGTTTTTTATGAAAAAAAGACCTAAATTCAAACATTACAAAACATTTTCGTATTTTTTTAACAATACAGAGACCAAATTCGATTTGAGCTATGTTTCGTGAACGATTTCAAATAAAACACAGACCTAAGTAATAATTTGTCATTGATCCTAGAGAACATTTTAATAAAATAAAGACTCAATTCAAGTTGAGCCCATATCAACTGAGAGAAAGTTACTGAAACAAAGACCTATTCCAAAACCAGTCAATATTATAATGATAAATAAATATTTAACAAATTTACCGATTTGTTTAGTAAAACACTGACGCATCTCCAAATCTGCCGGCGTTTGACACAAGCCTCGCGCGCAACCGCCGCCCCAAAACTGAATTGGTCGATATTCGATGAACGAACGAAGTGTGCGGGGCGGGAAAGATAGTGACTCATGTATTTTATACGTTATTATTTACAGAATAAAGTTGATTTTTAAAGAAGTATGCTGGGACCCTTGGTCTATAAGGTCGATTTTTCACCAAAACTCATTTTTCCGAAATTTTGAGTTAGGTCGTTATCTTATTAAGAGTGCGTTAAAGTTGGTTATAATCTGTATTCTTTTGATTTATACTCTGGTTATCGCAGAAAAACTGTTCGGGCGCAATCGGCTCTGCGCCGGACGAGCTGCGCATGCGCGTGGGGCGCGGTGCGCGGGAGGAAACAGCGGCGACGGGCCCCCGGACTTCGATTCCACCAACGGCGGACTGCGCGCGCGTCCTCGACGATATTTATATTTATTTTACTTCAATATTACGTTTTACCTGAAAAGGACGTTTTATTCATCTCCGAGATTAGGACCCCAACAAATGGTCCTTCACGAAGCCTACAGAGGAGAAACAGCGAGAATTTTCAAAAACTGCGGGGTCAACGGTCATCGGATTTGAAAATTTTGATATCGACGAGAGCAAAAATCGCTGGTTCACCGTCTTGCTGGGTTGGGATTCGCTGCTGAAGTCTTCAAACCAAGAAAGAAGCAGAAAGCATAGATTGCAAACACAGAGGCTCTTCAAGATTCCAGAAGTCTAGACATTGGCTACGTGATTTCAACTTGGAAGTTGAATATCTGCTGGTTATCATCGCTTCATCGTGGGAGTCAGGTCACTGTGTGGATAAGGATAAGGACATTCTGAGTGAGTTCGTTCCAATATTCTTTCTATATCCTTTGCCAATCGTTTTTCAATCGTTAATTTTCAAAATTTAACGGTTTCTTCTTAGCTTCTCTTTTCTTTCTTTCTTCATTGCCTCAATCATCTAAGTCAAACCATAAATCACTTCTCGTATTAATCTGCACGCTTTAAATACCTACTGCTTACGCGCAGCTGTCATAGTTACGTAATTTTTGCGCAGGATAGGTAGGTAACTACAACGGTCGCATCAGCTGTGCGCTTACTGGGTCACTGGACCGGTTGCTTATCTATAAGTCTTTCCGTAAGCATTTCAACGCATTCTTCTATTTCTTCTTTTAATTTAGTGCAGATTTTTTAGTTTAGCGTCAATCTTATTATTTAAATTCATTTTTATAAATCATGGCATCTGAAAATGATTCTTTGTCTGTTTTAATTAAAAAACGTAGTGCTTTAAAATCAAAGTTAACTATATTTTGTAATTATCTAAACTAAAAAATGTTGACTAGCAACAAAACAATGTCCCAATTGCAGCGCATAGATTTAGAGGGCAGATTTAGTAAGTTCGATGCCGTATGGATTTCGACACTTTACAGTTGGAAATTGAGGTCCAGTCGGAAGCCCCAGACGCCGAGTACGCGGAGCGAGCTCAATTCGAGGAGCGGTACCATGCGCTGGCTGCGCAGGCGCGGCAGCTGCTGGCCAGCGCTGGCGGCGCTGATGGTGGGTCCGTGGCAAGCTCGGAATTCAAAACAGGTGCATCGTTACACAATAACTTTATACGCTTACCTAAAATTGATTTGCCTCATTTTAATGGTAGTTATCAGTGCTGGCTTGAGTATAGGGATACCTATTTGTCACTAATCCATAATTGTAGTAGTGTAGATGATATAAGTAAGTTCCACTACCTACGTGCTTCCCTTACGGGTAAGGCGCTTGATGTTATTCAGAATATTGATTTTAACGGAGATAATTATGAGATGGCGTGGAACTTACTTTGTGAGCGCTATAACAACAGTAGGCTTTTAGTGAACAATCACGTGCAGGCATTGTTCAATGTTGAACACGTCTTGAAAGAGTCGAGTTCGTCATTGCGTCATCTTGTTGACACTTTTAATAAAAATATTAGAGCCTTAAAAACATTGAGCGAGCCCACGGAGTATTGGGATACGCTTATTGTTTATATGATGTCGCAATTTTGTACGTTTATTAGTAATAAGGCTGATTTAATGGAAACATTAGAGGATAAATCAAATAAATTAAAACTAGAAAATAAAAATAGAAGCTTTATAATTTCAAATAATATTCAGAGCGATAATCAACAATTAAATAAAAATAAAATAAATAATCAAAATTTAAATTCTAAAATAAAATGTCCTTTGTGTAACAATAATCATCTTTTGTATACATGTAAAACTTTTCGTAATTTGCCCGTTGAAACGCGAATCTTAAAAGTAAAAGAATTTAATGTTTGCTTTAATTGTTTACGTTCTGGCCATTCCACAAACAGATGTAGATTATCGCACTGCAAGTACTGTAGATCTAAGCATAGTACGCTTTTGCATGTCGATCAATCCAAACCTGTTTCCTATCAAGATCCCATGCCCAGTAGTTCTAGTGTTGCCTTACCGATCAACATGCCTGGAGGTGCCTCTTTCTTTACCTACTTGCGCTGTAGACAGTGTTGTCTTATCTAGTGACACTACTATGCAAAATGCTACTTCTTCGCATATTTTGCTGTCCACAGCGATGGTGCGGGTCGTCGTGAGAGACGGAGAGAGCCTGGATGCGCGGATACTGCTGGATAATGGTAGCATAGCCAACTTTATTACTTCTTCCTTATGCGACAGACTACGGTTGCCCAGACGTAGAGCGAGCTCCATAGTATCAGGTATAAATAATCAAAGTTCTACTAGTACACAGTCTTGTAATTTAATTATTGAATCTTATAATGGCAAGTACAAGGAAAATATTAATTGTTTTATATTGCCGGAAATAACAAAAAATTTGCCTACATCAGTTATTGATATAAGTCATTTGCCTATACCTACTGACCTACATTTAGCTGACCCTACCTACTATATACCATCAGCTATAGATATTTTAGTAGGCGCGGCGGTATTTTGGAATGTTTTAGGTAATGCATGCATTAATTTAGGGAAAAACCAGCCAAAATTATGCGACACCAAGCTAGGGTGGATTGTCCACGCATCGAGTGCGTGCACGGCAGCGGCAGGCCTGACGTCACCAGCGGAGGGGTGAGCGGGCGCGGAGCAGGCACCAAGAGCTGGCTCCCCCCACTTCACCACACAGCGGCTTACGCGACACCCGTTTGTTGTCTATTTTAAATACATCAATTGTTCTCTTAGATTTTCATTATATCTACTTATTATACCTATGAATACAGTCCGCGTTTAATTTATACTTCTTCCTGAGCAAGACTAGGACATGGTCCTTCTACCGTGAAGAAAAACCAAGATTTTTGGAGAATCAAGAGAAGACCGTTACAGCAAATTTGAAAACGACGACGAGTTGTCTACCGCTAACGGATAACGCTCAACGGAATTGTTGCAGTTCAGTTATATGGAGTCATATTGTGGATCGGTTAAGGACCTCTGTGAGTTCGTTCCAATTATTTCCTTTTCCTAGTGTCCAACTTTCAAAAAGTGTGAATTTAAATACCAGCTTAATCCTTCTATTGCCTACTTCGCCTCTGTTTCTAAGCAGTTTGCTAGTTATTCATTATCATTTCATTGCACTCTGCGCGCGCGCTTCTCGCGTATTACGCACTATTATCTATTCTATAGCAAGCCGGTTGGCGAGGTTATTGACCGGCCGGCCGTCTTTTATTCTCACAGCGCACAGCTAATACCTACCGCCTTTGCCTATTCTCGACCAGTTTTTTAAACAGCTGTACATGTGATTTGTTTGAGAAACATAACTTGATTGCAACGGATTTTTCGCTTTGAATTTTTAAATTTACGATTTTTTTTTAAGTTTAGAGTCTTATTTCGTCCTTGTAGTGTCAATTATGGATATCGACAAATTAATAAAGCAACGCAGCGGGTTTAAAGCAAAGCTTACCAACTTCGAAAAATATCTAAGCTTGATCTATACGCCTAAACCCTTATCTGAGCTACAACAGATTGATTTAGAGGGCCGCTTAAGCAAATTTGAGAGCTTATATGATGTCTTCGATGCATTACAGATGGAGATCGAGTTAGCGTCGGAGGATCCCGAGAGCGAGTACGTGGAACAAGGGGTGATTGAGGAGCGATATCATTCGCTACTTGCCAAGGCTCGCGCCCAGCTCAGAGCCAGCAGAGCAGAGGGTTCGGAGACGGGCATTACAATGGACTCGAAATCAGGTGCATCGTTTAAACATAACTTTGTTCGCTTACCAAAAATTGATTTACCGTACTTTGATGGTAGTTATCAGTGCTGGCTGGAGTATAGGGACACATTTTGTTCATTAATTCACAACAGTGATTCTATCGATGAAATTGGTAAATTTCATTATCTCCGGGCATCTCTTAAGGGTCGCGCGTCAGAAATCATTAAAAATATTGATTTTAAGGGGGATAATTACGAGATGGCTTGGGATTTGTTGTGTGTTAGGTACGATAATAATCGCCTTTTAATAAGTAATCATGTGCAAGCTTTGATTGATGTGGAACCTGTCACAAAGGAGTCGTCAACATCGTTGCGACGCCTTATTGATGTTATTAATAAAAACTTACGGGCACTTAAGACATTAAAGGAGCCTACTGAGTATTGGGATACTCTTATAATATTCTTAATGGCAAGGAAACTTGATTTTGGCACTAATCTGAAATGGGAGGAGTACCGCAATGGTCTAACTGTTTCCCCTAGTTTGTCTAAATTTATTGAATTTATTACAAGCAAAGCTGATCTTTTGGAAACATTGGAGTCTAATAATAAGTCAAATCAAAGGCAAAAAAGTTTTATTATTACAAATACAGAAAATAAAATAGTGAAAAGTAACATACAAACAAATAATTTACAAAACAATAACTTACATACTGACTATTTACAAAATAAAGTAAAGTGTCCTTTATGTTCCAAAGATCACCTTTTATATACCTGTGAATTATTTAAAAGTTTATCTACAGAATCAAGGATACAAAAAGCAAAGGAGTGCAAGGTCTGCCTAAATTGTTTACGTTCTAGTCATATAACCAAGAAATGTCGTTTAGCTGGTTGTAAATATTGCAAATCCAGGCACAACACTCTCTTGCATGTTGAACCGACTGAGCAACCTTTTCAGGACCCAATGCCTTCGACATCAAATAATGTCGCTTTACCTATCGACACTTCTAATAATGTTGTTTTAACTGTTGATACTTTACACCATACTAGTACACCCAATATATTGCTGTCCACAGCTATCGTGAAAGTGGTGAGCAACAGCGGCGACAGAGTCAACGCTCGTGTCCTGCTCGACAACGGCAGCACGGCAAACTTCATTACGGAGAGCCTCTGCACCAAACTGGGTTTGTCACGACAACATGCTACCTCCACTGTCACAGGTATTAACCAACAGTCTTCCTGCAGTACACAGTCTTGTAAGCTCAGTATTGAGTATTGTAACGGTGACTATAGAATGGATTTGAGCTGTCTTATTTTACCTGAAATTACTAAACGTTTGCCCTCTTCTTTTGTCAACATAGAGAATATACCTATACCGTCTAGCCTCTCTTTAGCTGACCCTTCATTTAATATTCCGTCTGTTGATATTCTTGTAGGCGCAGAAGTCTTTTGGACAGTTGTAGGAACTGCCACTATTGATTTAGGTAAACGCATGCCTAAATTATGTGAAACTAAGTTTGGATGGACCGTGTCGGGTCCAGTTTATCGGCATCGTCAGTCCCTTCAAAATAGTTCACATTTTTGTAATTTTGTAAGCTCAACCGAAAATCCAGATTTAACGAAATTTTGGGAGCTAGACTCCGTTTCTTCTAAGCACTCCCTTTCTCAAGAGGAGCGTGCATGTGAATTGAGTTTTAAACAAAATACCATACGGGATGATAACGGTAAGTTTATCGTTACTATGCCCTTAAAAGCCAGTCCGAATTTATTAGGCGATTCATATATGGCAAAACGCCGTTTTTTGTCACTAGAACGACGTTTTGAACGTGAGCCAAAATTTAAAGCCAGTTATATTGAATTTATGAATGAGTATGAACGTCTTGGTCATATGAGCGAAATAAAAAACGACTTAAGATCGCGTTCGAATGAGCAGGTAGAATATTTTATTCCGCATCATGGAGTAATCCGCGAGTCTAGTACGTCAACAAAACTTAGGACCGTATTTGACGCATCGGCGATTTCTACCACTGGAGTGTCACTTAATGACCTACAAATGATAGGGCCTAAAGTGCAAGACGACCTGTTCTCGATCTTGTTAAGGTTTCGGCAACATAAATACGTTATATCTGCTGATGTAGAAAAAATGTATCGTTGCATAGGAGTGACAGATGCACAAAGACATTTATTGCAAATTGTTTTTCGAAAGGATCCCAAAGAACCCTTAAAAATATACCAGCTAAACACTGTCACGTATGGGACAGCATCCGCTCCATATCTAGCTACAAAGTGTCTAGTTAGTCTTGCAGATGTCGCTTCTACCGACAATGTAAAATCAGCAATTTTACACGACTTTTACGTAGATGATTTCTTAGGCGGAGGTTCTACAATTTCCGAAACTATAGATTTAGCAAAGGGGGTTGATTCTATTCTTTCATCAGCTCAATTTTTCTTGCGGAAGTGGCAGTCTAACAACCCGGAAATACTAAAATCTATAGGTAAGTTCGGAGAAGCTAGCACGTTGGACCTCTCTAATCATTCACAGGCATCTAAAACGTTAGGTTTACATTGGCTTTGTAATGATGACACCTTGTCTTTTTTGATCAATATTTCTAACACAAAGAAAATTACAAAGCGCCACATATTGTCAGTCATAAGTCAGATATTTGACCCGCTCGGATTAGTTGGTCCTTGCGTTGTAGAAGCAAAGCGGATAATGCAACGATTATGGGTCGAACAGTCGGGATGGGATACGGAAGTCTCCCCTGAAATAATAGAAATGTGGTCAACTTTTGTTCACACTCTTTTTTTTTTTTTTTTTTTTTATACTAGAGGCGGCAAACGAGCAAGCGGGTCACCTGTTGGTAAGTAATCACCGCCGCCCATGAACATCTGCGAGATCAGAGAGGTTGCTGATGCGTTGCCGGCCTTTTAAGAAGGAGTACGCTCGTTTCTTGAAGGTCCCTAAGTCATAGCCGTCAGGAAATACTGCCGCAGCTAAACTATTCCACAAGACTGAGGTTCGCGGGAGAAAATTCCTCGAAAAACGCACAGTACTAGATCGCCAACCATCAAGATGATGAGGATGGAATGACAGCCGCTTGCGTGTGGTTCGATGTAAGAATTCAGCCGCAGGAAGTAGATCAAACAATTCCTCGGAGCACTCCCCATGATAAATGCGGTAAAGAATACATAGCGAAGCTATATCTCGCCGCAGAGCCAGTGGATCAAGCTGACTGGAGAGACTCAGGTCAGCGACAATTCGAGCAGCCCTACGTTGAATACGATCAAAAGGAAGAAGTTGGTACTGAGGTGCTCCAGCCCAGAGATGGGAGCAGTATTCCATGTGGGGCCGAACTTGTGCCTTATAAAGTTGAAGTCGATGAGCTGGCGTGAAATACTGCCCCGCTCTATTAAGAACACCTAGTTTTTTTGAAGCTATTTTAGCTTTATCCTCCAGATGACCGCGAAACTGGACATCGCTCGAAATATCGACACCAAGAATCCCAAGTAAAAGGCTTAGGTTTAAGTGGAATGCCTTGAAAATTGACGGCCAATTCGAAGGGACGTTTTTTAGCAGTTAATGCACACACTTGTGTCTTTGAGGGGTTAAAGTTGACTAAGTTAAGTCGCCCCCAGTTCGAAACAAGATTCAACATGTCTTCGACTATAGACACAAGTGACTTCCGGCTCTCAATGACGTTTTCCAGAGAAATATTTGCACGTCCGGTATATAGTGCATCCCCAGTGCTATCGTCCGCATAGCAATGAATATTGTTCTGTGACAACATATCATTGATATGCAGAAGAAACAGCGTTGGAGATAGCACACAGCCCTGGGGGACACCAGCGTTTACGAGCTTCATATCTGAGCAAGAACCGTCGATAACGACTTTAATGCTGCGCCCAGTAAGAAAACTGGCGACCCACGTGCATAATTTCTCCGGAAGACCGTATGAGGGAAGTTTAGAGAGCAGAGCCTTGTGCCATACCCGATCAAAGGCTTTCGCTATGTCCAAACTGACAGCCAGAGCCTCACCCTTACTCTCTAGGGCCTGCGCCCACCGGTGAGTTAGAAATACCAAGAGGTCCCCAGCAGAGCGACCACTACGGAAGCCGTACTGACGGTCGCTTAATAGGCGGTTCTCCTCCAGGTATTTCAGGAGCTGGCGGTTCGTAATGGACTCCATTACTTTAGAGAGGATTGAGGTAATGGCTATAGGTCTATAATTGGACGGATCGGAGCGATCGCCTTTTTTAGGTATGGGGTGAACAAGGGCTGACTTCCAGTTTTTCGGTACTACGCCAGTGGAGTAGGAAAGCCGGAAAAGATGCGTTAAAACCGGAGCCAACTCCGGAGCACATACCCTCAGTACAATTGGAGGGATACCATCCGGCCCACTCGACTTATGGATGTCAAGAGAAAAGAGAGCCTTACGTACCAAATCTTGTCGGAATCGGACGTTTGGCATTGAGCTCGCACAAGGCGGTACAGTAGGTGGTGAGTTTCCTGAATCATCCAAAGTCGAGTTTGATGCAAAGAAAGTGCCCAAAAGGTCGGCTTTCTCCTTTGCAGTGTGGGCAAGGGTATCGTCTGGCTTGTGTAGTGGAGGGAACGACGACTGACTGAAGTTTCCCACGATGGCCTTGGCGAGAGACCAGAAAGCGCGGGTGCCCGATGGGAGGCGCGTTAGTTTCTCGCCAATTCTGCCAATAAACGACGACTTTGCTTTGGCAATATTTTTCTTATAAGACCTGGCTGCAAAGTTGTACTTTTTCTTAAGGACGCTGGTATTTGGATCATTAGATGCCACCGCTGTTGCCCAGGCTTGGTAACATTCTTGCTTCAGGCGGGATGCCAGCTTGCTAGAGCGACCAAACCAGGGCTGGGATCTGCCGCCGATGGGCACTGCAGAGCTTGGGATAAATAATTCCATTCCCTGCAGTATCACATCGGCTACAGACTCCGCAGAGGCATCAGGATCCTCCGACGTAAAGCAAACCTGCCGCCAAGGGTAGGATGCGAAGAAGCTACGCATACCGTCCCAGTCTGCTGACCGATAGTGCCAAATATGGCGAGTGCCCAGTTTCGACCTCTGAGTGCTGTCGAGAGGCACAGTGCTCCGTACAAGACAATGGTCGGAAGAGCCAAGTGGTGCATCGACAGACACTTGGTAGGCGTCGGGATGGGTGGTCAACAGAAGGTCCAATAAAGAGGGAGTATGGTCATCTATATCTGGTACACGTGTGACGGTTGATACCAGTTGAGATAGACCATAGGCCAAAGCAAAGTCATGAAAGGTTCTTCCCGCATGATCGGTAGTGAGTGAACCGAGACACTCTGCGTGGTTGGCGTTAAAATCACCAAGTATCACGATCTCAGCGGTTGGAACCTGTTCCAGGAGCAGTTCAGTCGCCATCTGGATGTGCTCAACGAGTCGGTCTGTCTCGGTATTGCCGCTATGAGACCTGTAAAGGCACGCGTAGATACGAGGATGGTCAGTGCAGTCTACTCGTAGCCAAAAAATGGACAGGTCTCGTGCTTCAAGGTTGCTGAGGCGACGATAGCAGACATCCTCCCTGATATATGCGCATACGCCCGCACGTGGGACAAATGAGTGTTCAAGTGCGTAACCGGGGTAGCGTAAATAAGATATATCAGAAGGAGGGAAGATCTGCGTTTCGGTTAGTCTTATGTGAGAGGGTGGTACTTCCCCGGTCGAGCCGGCCCATTCACGAGGTATAAATACACTACTTGGCTCTACCACTACAAAACTCTCCCTAATTTAAATAATTTAAAAATTTCTCGTTGGGTGTCTAGTGACCTAGCCGTAGAGCATGAACTGCATATCTTTTGTGATGCATCTGAAAGGGCATACGGCGCGTGTATATACGTCCGGTCCTTGTGTAGTAATGGCTCAATAAATGTGCAACTTTTGGTGTCCAAAAATCGGGTTGCACCGATAAAAGTGGTAACGATCCCGCGTCTGGAACTTTGTGCTGCGCTATTGGGTGCAAGACTGTGTACTGTTGTTACGGAGTCCCTAACTATGCCTATAGTTAAACGTACATTTTGGAGTGATTCGATGATAGTATTAGGGTGGCTTAACATATCACCAAGTCAACTTAAACCCTTTGTGCGAAATCGAATTTCTGAAATTCAGGAAAGTACTGCCGGTGACAAGTGGAGGTACGTACCGTCGAAAGACAATCCGGCGGACCTTGTTTCTCGCGGGGCGAGGGCCGATTCTATCGGTGATCGTTCTTTATGGTGGTCAGGCCCTAACTTTTTACAAAGCTGCGAAAGTAGCTGGCCCGTCAAGCCCCATAAAAGCGTAAAACAAGATCTACCTGAAGTAGTTTGTCATCATATTAGTCCACATGATTCATCTTATCCTAATAATCATCAATCATTAATTCAATCATTAATTAGATAGATAGATAGATAGATAGATATCGTTTATTGGCCACAAAAGCAAAAAAACAAAGAAACAAATTACATTGACATACACAACAATACAAGGTAGGTTCATACAGTGGTATTACAAAATAGAAGTAAAAATTCACAATCATTCAAATTTCAATCATTTAATAAGAATCACTGCTTACATTAAAAGGTGTATTTACAATCTTAAGAATTCTAATTGCAAAATGCATGGTTCGCTTTCTACTAATGAACTAAATGATGCTTTGACATGTTTACTACTTGGTGCACAATCAGAGATGTTTCCAGAAGAACATACTATTCTAAAGTCGGGAAATACTCTGCCACGTAAAAACCGCTTAATTTAATTAACGCCATTTTTAGACTCAAACGGCATTATTCGCGTGGGTGGCAGACTTGATAATTCGCCCTATGAATACAATACTAAGCATCCAATCTTACTATGTAGTAAACATCATTTCACGAAAATTCTGTTTCAAATGCAACATAAATCACTGTTACATGCAGGTCCACAGTTGCTCTTAGCAAATGTGCGACTCAATTACTGGCCTTTAGGAGGTAGGAATCTTGCTAAAGCTGTAGTCAAAAATTGCATAAAATGTTTTAGATACAAGTGCCAAAACATACAACCAATTATGGGTCAACTTCCTTGTTCTAGAAGTAATTTACAGTTTCCATTTTTTAATTCTGGCGTTGATTACGCTGGTCCAGTCCTGATAGCAGACCGGAAGGGGCGCGGTTGTAAGCTAACAAAGTCTTATATATGCATCTTTGTTTGTCATGCGACAAGAGCAGTCCATTTAGAGCTCCTCACCGACCTAACGAAAGAGGGTTTTATCGCTGCTCTAAATCGTTTCACCTCTCGTCGGGGTAAACCTCAGAGTATTTTATCTGACAATGGCACTAATTTTGTCGGTGCCAATAATGACTTGAAAAGATTTTTATCGAACTTTGATGTTGCATCTGAAATGGCACTGCAGAACATCACATTTACTTTCGCTCCCCCATATTCCCCGCACTTTAATGGAATGGCTGAGGCGGCTGTAAAATCAACCAAAAATCATTTAAGGAAGTTGCTAAGTCTTACCAACTTCACCTATAAAGAACTAGCAACTTGCTTATGTCAAACTAGCGGCCGCCCGCGACTTCGTCCGCGTGGAAAAGTAACTTTTTACCCCCCTTTTAACCCCTTACAACCCCCTTTTCGCAATAAAAAGTAGCCTATGTTCTTTCTCAGGGTCTAGATCATCTGTATACCAAATTTCATTTAAATCCGTTCAGTAGTTTCGACGTGAAAGAGTAACAGACAGACAGACAGACAGACAGACAGACAGACAGACAGACAGACAGACAGACAGACAGACAGACAGACAGACAGACAGACAGAGTTACTTTCGCATTTATAATATTAGTTAGGATAGAGGCCGTTCTGAACTCCCGTCCTCTTACTCCCTTATCCTGTGATCCCTCAGATTTTTCCGTTCTCACCCCTTCCCATTTTTTAATTGGACGAACACTCACGTCTGTGCCATCTCCACAGGTTCCTGATACAAACATCAGCTGTTTGGAGCGCTACAGAAGGATTGATTACATTCGACAACACTTCTGGCAGCGGTTTTCTAATGAATACGTGTCCTTACTTCAACAGAAAACCAAATGGTCTATTACGACAGGACAGCTCCAAGAAGGAATGCTCGTACTGATACGAGACAAGGCGCTTCCACCACTTGTTTGGTCACTGGGGCGCGTGGTGCGCACTTACGCAGGCGTCGATGGCCTAGTGAGAGTTGCAGATCTGAAGACCAGAAGAGGAATTATTACAAGGGGCTTTAACAATATTTGCCCTCTTCCCCTTGAAGATGTCAACGGGCGGGAGGATGTCCACGCATCGAGTGCGTGCACGGCAGCGGCAGGCCTGACGTCACCAGCGGAGGGGTGAGCGGGCGCGGAGCAGGCACCAAGAGCTGGCTCCCCCCACTTCACCACACAGCGGCTTACGCGACACCCGTTTGTTGTCTATTTTAAATACATCAATTGTTCTCTTAGATTTTCATTATATCTACTTATTATACCTATGAATACAGTCCGCGTTTAATTTATACTTCTTCCTGAGCAAGACTAGGACAGGATTGTGTCAGGCCCAGTGGCTCTTCAACCACATTCATCGTCCTCACAGCTGGCGCATGTGTGCAACTTTTCTTCCAGTGAGTTGGATACTAATGTATGCAAATTGTGGGAACTAGATTCTGTATCACCTAAACACCTTTTGTCCCGGGAAGAGCGTGCATGTGAAAAAAGTTTTCATGACACTACAACTCACGATGAAGGTGGTCGATTTGTGGTGACTTTACCGCTGAAAGATGATCCAAGGGTACTAGGTGACTCGTATGCTATGGCCAAGCGACGTTTTCTCTCTTTAGAGCGTAAATTCGAACGTGATCCTGCATTCAAGGACAGATACGTAGAATTTATGCAGGAGTACGAGCGCTTGGGTCACATGCCTGAGGATTTACCAGGACAGTCTTCTGGCCCTGATGTTCAGTTCTTCTTACCTCACCATGGGGTCATTAGGGAGTCCAGTCTCACGACTAAACTCAGGACAGTCTTCGATGCTTCAGCCTCAACAACGTCTGGATTATCATTAAATGATATTCTCATGGTAGGTCCAACTGTCCAGGATGATCTTCTTTCTATTTTGCTTCGTTTTCGTCAGCACAAATATGTCATATCTGGAGACATCGAAAAGATGTACCGAGCAATTTTTGTTACACCTTCTCAGCGCTCATTACAAAAGATAATTTTTCGCGCTAATTCCAACATGCCACTTAAAACATACACGTTGAACACTGTGACATATGGCACAGCTTCGGCTCCCTATTTAGCCACCAAGTGCCTAGTAAGCCTAGTGATGCCGCCATCAATCACAACGTCAAAACATTAATCGAACGTGATTTCTACGTCGACGATTTATTAACTGGTGGTAGTAGCATTGCTGAAGTAGTGAGTCAGGGGAAGGAAATTTCTTCTATTTTGGCTTCCGCGAACTTTCATCTTAGAAAATGGCAACACTACTACTCTAACAATCCCCAAATTTTAGCTCAAATTACAGGTAATTCAGAGAGTTCCAACACCCTGAATTTATCTGAGAACAAAAATGTGTCTTATAAAACATTGGGTCTTCATTGGTTGTGCGACAGTGATGTACTGTCATTCTCAATAAACATAGATACCAACAAAAAGGTAACTAAAAGGAACATTTTGTCGACTATAAGTCAAGTTTTCGACCCACTAGGTTTAGTAGGTCCCTGTACCATACAAGCCAAACTCATATTACAACAGCTATGGGTAGTAAAATGTGACTGGGATTGTATCGTGTCTCAGGACTTACAAGAATCATGGACATCCTTCGCTGAGTCACTTCCAAAATTGAATCTATTAAGGATTCCGCGTTGGACGTTATGTGATGACTCCGTAAGGCATGAAATTCACGTTTTCAGTGACGCGTCTGAGAAGGCCTACGGTGCATGTATTTATCTACGCTCAGTTAATACGCTAGGGTTAGTTCAGGTTCAACTTTTAGTGTCGAAAAATCGCGTAGCACCTATAAAGCTTTGTGCAGCACTGTTAGGTACAAGACTGTGTACTAAAGTTCGAGAATCTCTCACTATTCCTATAGATGATTGTTATTTTTGGTGTGATTCGACAATAGTATTGTGTTGGCTAGCAATGTCACCCAACATGCTAAAATCATTTGTACGTCATCGTGTTGATGAAGTACAGGAAAACACTGCTGGATACACATGGAGCTACGTACCGTCTAGGGACAATCCGGCAGATCTTGTTTCGCGAGGGCTGAAGGCTGACCTTATCAGCGAGTGTTCCTTATGGTGGTCGGGGCCTCAATTTTTATGTGAGAACAAAACAAATTGGCCAAAAATGCCCAATGATAATGTGAAACAGGATCCACCTGAAATATGCTCACATCAAATTCATTCTTCTATTTCATTCCATCAATCACATAATCATTCATCTAACCTAATCACATCATTAATTCATAAATATTCTAATTTTAATAAATTACAAAGAATCATGGCTTATATACAAAGATTTATTTACAATTTAAAAACAAAAATAATAAAAACTTAAAATTACTTTCTACAAACGAGCTTAATGATTCTTTTACAATTTTGATTCGTCATGCCCAATTGGAAATGTTCCCCCAGGAATATAATTTACTTAAGTCAGGAAAGTCATTACCTCGTAAAAACAGATTACTTTCATTGAGCCCATTCCTAGATGATGACGGTGTCATCCGTGTCGGCGGAAGACTCGACAACTCACCATATGAGTTCAAGGTCAAGCACCCCATTCTACTTTGTAGCAAGCATCATTTAACTAAACTTGTTTTTAACAAATTTCATTTAGATTTGTTACATGCCGGCCCACAATTGTTGTTGGCTAATGTACGCCAATCCTATTGGCCGCTGGGTGGTAGAAACCTTTCTAAATTGACTGTTCGTCAATGTTTAAAATGTTTTAGGTACAAATGTACAAATATACAACCAGTTATGGGTCAACTACCTACTACCAGAACGCAATTAGAATTTCCCTTTTTAAATTGCAGTGTCGACTATGCTGGGCCAGTATTTATAGCTGATCAAAAAGGCCGAGGTTGTAAGCTTGTAAAATGTTATCTGTGTATCTTTATCTGCCTTTCAGTAAAAGCAGTGCACATCAAGCTCGCCACTGACCTGACTAAAGAGGCGTTCATGGCAGCCTTAAACCGTTTCGTTGCCCGCCGCGGCAAGCCTGCCAGCATCCTGTCAGATAATGGCACAAACTTCGTCGGTGTAAGTAACGAATTGCACAATTTTCTTTTAAATTCAAATCTTGAGTACGAGGTCGCACAGGAGGGCATTGAGTTTACTTTCTCCCCTCCATACTCTCCACACTTCAACGGCATCGCAGAGGCTGCCGTTCGCTCAACAAAGCACCATCTCAAAAGATTACTTGAATTAGGGCACTTCACATACGAGGAGATGACTACATGTTTGGCTCAGATAGAGGCTGTACTAAACTCACGTCCTCTCACGCCTTTATCCTCTGATCCCCTAGATTTGTCTGCCCTCACTCCGTCTCACTTCCTTATTGGACGGTCACTCACGTCTGTTCCGCATCCACAGGTGACTGACATCAACGTGACTCGACTGGAGCGGTATCAACGAGTGGAACATGTCAAGCAGCACTTCTGGAATCGATTTCATCTTGAATATGTTTCTCTGCTTCAACAGAAGGCTAAGTGGACGGCCTCAGCGTCACAGCAGCTGTCAGTGGGGACCATGGTTTTCATCAGGGAGAGAGGACAACCACCGCTTCTGTGGCCACTGGGCCGCATTACTCGTGTCTTCCCGGGGAGCGACGGCACCACACGCGTCGCTGAGATGAAGACGAAGAAGGGGACCATTCTGCGGGCCTTTAACAACATTTGCCCACTTCCCCTTTGAAGAGGTCAACCCGGGGAGGATGTTCGGGCGCAATCGGCTCTGCGCCGGACGAGCTGCGCATGCGCGCGGGGCGCGGTGCGCGGGAGGAAACAGCGGCGACGGCCCCCCGGACTTCGATTCCACCAACGGCGGACTGCGCGCGCGTCCTCGACGATATTTATATTTATTTTACTTCAATATTACGTTTTACCTGAAAAGGACGTTTTTTTCATCTTCGAGATTAGGACCCCAACAAAAACTATTGAGGTAAAATAACTGTTAAAGAAAGTTATTACGGCTATTTAATTATTACTGGTATTTTTAAGGAATTTATAACGTTATTTTGTCACAATTTAAGATAAATATTTGTATTTAGTACTTGTAATGATAATCTGGATAAATGGGGCTAACCGAGATGTATCATGGCGGCAGCATTGGTTGTTCGCAAGTGTGACAGACCGAGTTGGTCTTGTGTTGTACTTGAGAGAATAAATCTATAGTTCCATAAAGTGTGAATTTTATTAATTCAGAAGAGGGTTTATGGACAAAACACGCCTGGTTAAGTATAAAGTAGGAGAAAGTTGGTAAGTGAAAAACACATACAAAATGTTTATGCATCATATCGAAGTGTACCTAAATATCTGAGTTTAATGATTTAATCTACAATTCCATACACTTTCTTCCATAAAATGGTGGTTAGAATCCTTATTTGACCTCTGTGTTCTATCAGTAAATAAATTGTCCATAGTACCTACCTACATACCCGATGGAGTCGATCTTATTGTTGTTGTATTTAAACTTTTACCTTAATGAAAATAATTCTAAGAAATACAAATCTATTATTATGGGTATCTAGTTAAGTGAGTACCATAACATTACCTACACCTGCAAACTTTTCGACAAGCTCGATAGAACTCGTTGCTGTATTGCGTTTGATTTCATACCTATATTGTAAATTGGGTATGAAAAAAATACAATATACTATATAATATAGGTACAATACTAACTACATACACGATAACTTTATTACCTTGTCGGTCAGTACAGCGCTCAATCTACATTTGCTGGGTTTTAATATTGGAAACTTACAAAAACCGATGATCTTGAATCGATAGATTTTCAGTAGGTTGGATACTGCATTTTATTAAATGATTTTGCCTAAATGAACTAGCTCAGTAAAGTAAATGAGCATGCTACTGTATTATTTTCAATGTCATAATAATAGTTGTTTGTTTTACATATTTTTCTTGTCTTTTTACTAAAATGAAGGTTAATAAATGGAGTGTGTGACTTCAAGTGACAACGGGTATATACTTCGATGGTTACTTCAATCTCAGTGGAATTAATGCAAACAATTGTTTTCAGAATACCTACTTATTGGCTCAAAATAAAATAAATGTTGTAATTGTCTCCGTTCCTTTCCCGTTTCCTTTTCTTATAGTGGATTTTGTATTGTTTTGTTTCTCTTTTCTCGCCCTTTATTCTTTAATAGGAAATAGTAAAATAAAATATTATTTGTTTGTGCAGTAATTTTTTTATATCAGAGTAGTATTAGTCGAAAGTTACTGGTTACCATCGTTGTGACATACATCGATCATATTGAATTATAATGTCAGATCGTGGTTTCACCCCAAGTTCTACACCTCCTATCGGTAAGACACGCAGGTATAACTTGTCAAGTAGAAAGCATTTAATGGATAAGACTAGTCGGTCAAGTCGATCACGCACTCGGACCAAACGTAGACGTCGTTATCGTCGTTCTTCGAGCGACTCCTCCCGAGTGTCCGATGATAGGCGCCGTAGATCTTCGCGCTCGCATGACGGGAGGGCACGTCGCGTTCGCGAGCAGTCTCGCTCTGTTATACGCACTCGAAAAAGGCGCTCGCGTAGTCACCAGCAACGACGTTTCCATCATAGGTACAGGTCGAGTTCGTCCACTGCTAGTGATGTATCGAGTGTACGCTCACGTAAACGACGACATGATCGTCACCGTTCGCATAGTAAGCCTACCAGATCTAGGAGTCCACCATCTAAACGCATAAATATGTCGGAGTCAATTTTTAACGGTACTTTAATTGAGAGCTTAGTAAGTGCGTTGAAGGGAAACTATAATAATAAAGACAATCCGATAAATCATATGCAGGGTGCTCAACATATTATAACCGATTTTGATCCTAACTCTCAATCTCAGACAATGAAGGACTGGATAAGAAAAATAAATGAGTCAGCCGAAATTTATGGTTGGACAGAGCAGCAGACAATCTTTTATGCCTTACCCAAATTATCAGGGTTAGCGAAAAAGTGGTACGACGGTCTTACCACTGTAAAATATAGCTGGGTTGAATGGCAGGAAAAACTTTTAAAAACTTTTCCATGCGATCAAAATTATGGCGACCTACTGACAGAGATGTTAAACCGGAAAAGTAGGAGGAACGAAACATTAGTTGAGTATTATTACGACAAAATTATGTTAATCAATAGATGTCAGTTAAAGGGTAGGCAAGCGGTTGACTGCATTACACATGGGATATACGATAACAATGTAAGAATGAATTATACAAGGTGCTAATTATGATGATCCAGAACAAGTTTTAAATCATTTTAGAAATGTTTCGAATAAATCTTTCGATTCCTTCTCTCAAAGAAATGACAATCGGGACCGATTGAATTCGGACAATCAGCATAAAAAACCACAAGATCTATCTCAGGATACAAAACTAGGATATTTGAATGATTCCATCGTCAATAGAAGAACTTTAATTAACGTCACCTGCTACAACTGTGGTGAGCCCGGGCACACTGTCGTTAGGTGTACAAAAGAAATTATTAAATGCACAAGATGCAAGCGTCATGGACACAAAGAGGCTAACTGTACATTAAATTCTATCGGTACAAACAATACTTACTTACTTACTACGCTGGCTCAGCGACCCGAAGTGGATCTTGGCCTCCGACACGAGAATTCGCCACTCCGCTCTGTTCTCAGCCACCTTTTGCCAATCCGGCTTTTGAAGGTGACCAAGATCCTTCTTGACCTGGTCCATCCAGCGGTATCTGGGGCGCCCCACTGGGCGCTTCCCGGTAGATTGACCCAGGTAAGCTCGCTTGGCCGCACGATCTGACTCCATTCTCTCTAAGTGACCGAGCCAGCGCAGCCTTGCTGACTTTGTCTCGCCCATTATATTTGGTTCGGCCACAAGCTCTTCGATTTCGGCGTTTTTTCTGAGTCTCCAAGTCCCGTCGTCGCATTTGGTCGGCCCTAGGATTTTCCGGAACACCTTCCTTTCTGCCACTAGCAGTTTCTCCTCCTCTTTGAGTGTAAGTGTCCAAGTCTCGCAACCGTACATCAAGACCGGTCTAATTACGGTTTTGTAGACGCGGATCTTCGTTTTTCTGCTTATTAACTTGGACACTAGCACTTTATGGAGAGCGGCAGTACATCTTAGGGCGTTTTGAATACGGATATCTATCTCGTCTTCTCGTTGGTTGGTATCTGTGACTGTACATCCAAGGTACCGAAACTTACTTACACCTTTGTATGTTACATTATTTGCTTCTAGGTTTTTCCTCTTTTCCCGTATATTTCGGTACCGTTTCATGTGTAGATATTCCGTTTTATCCCGATTAATCCTAAGGCCGATCTTTCCTGCTGTGCTTTCCAACACCTCGGCCATCTGCTTTACCTCCGCCTCCTGCCGTCCTAACAACGCTAGATCGTCAGCGTACCCTATCACCTTGTGCATGCCGTTCAACTCAACTCCTCCGTCAACTTCCAGCACTTTTCGGACGACGTATTCGAGCGCTAGGTTGAAGAGCATAGGTGACAGGGCATCTCCTTGTTTGAGTCCTGTGATGACCTCAAACTCATCGGTCAAACCGCCTCCCACTCTGACTCTCATCTTGCTGATATTGGTGGCGGCCTTGATCATTCGGATGAGTTTTTCCGGTATACCAAACCCTCTGAGGATGTTGTAGAGAGATTCTCTGTCCACACTATCATACGCCTTAGTGAAATCTACGAACAGTGAATGTATGCTTTGAGCATACTCCCACTTTTTTTCCATTAGAGTTCTAAGGAGGAAGATTTGGTCCACAGTACTGCGATTTCGACGGAAGCCACACTGATAGTCTCCGAGGGATTTTTCAGCATATGGTTCTAAACGGCCCAGAAGAATGTATGAGAGGACTTTGTAGGCTGTCGGTACAAACAATGCAGATGCTAAAACTAAAAATGTTTTAAATATATAGGGCAACCTAGATAATAACAAGAAATATTTTAAGCAAGTTAGGGTTAATGAAGTAGAATTGAATGGGTACATAGATTTTGGAAGCGAGTTGTAGTGTCTGTAGATGTTGGAAGTATGGCTGTATGCTGTCGTCTCCTTAGCCTTGAATGACAGATAAGAAAGAAGTAAAAGATCTGTCAGTGTGTGACGTTTGGCGCGAAAATGGTGGTCGCTGTGGTTGAGGCAAGGAGCCGATATTATAAAGTTATACGATCATTACAGTTAGTGAATACTACATTTTGGCGCAGTTTGGTAAGTAATATTAACAATTCATAAGAAAAAATCAGTCCAATCTATACTTTCAAAAAAAAACAATCACATCGTTTTTCTTGACAACAACTCAATGTTAGTTTTATAAGTACTATTCCATATTATTGCTATTCGTCAGACTGATTAACAATAAAATCATGCATTTAAGAATAATAAACACTAGCACTTGCTTAGAGTACATAGAGGCATATTGCATTTTTTCTGTGTCGTTTATATGCAGTAAGAACCTAACCTATTCACGTTTGTTGAAGTAGCTGTACTTAAACTCTTATGTAAACCTGGAAAATAAAAACAGAAGTAAGGTCTATTTTAAAGAGACACTGGTCTTTGTAACTTAAAGCCAATATTTTTAGTAATTACCTAACATTAATTAAAAAGCAATACTAAAGCTTATGGAGATTGTCAGTGCATTCTTGAAATGATAAATTTATGATTTAGGTAAAGAGATTTTGAAGTTATGAAACAAACTAAGTTAGGTCGATAAATATTCTACAAAGAAAATACTTGGGTAAGATACATAAGTTTTTAGATTTCAATGTTGTATGGAGAACTTACAAAATGAAGTTGATGTTTCATATTCTAATAAAATTTGTTTAGAATGAAAAGAAATTGAACTACTTAATTAATTATAAGAAATTTATTAATTTACTAGGTAACTCATTTCAGTTAATGAATAAGTATTAGCTATTTGTTTTGATGGTTAAAACTCATCATAGCAAAGTTCAGTTCAAACATACTTACCCATAAAGGATATAAGAAATTAGGACATTATTGTATTTTTTTTTAAATAATAATAATGAGTGATAATAGCGGGTTAAAGGGGTTGTTTATATCTTAGTTCTATTTTATGATATGAAAACTTAACGGGTATTTGCAAATGATGTTTATGCCATGTATTGATACAAGAATAGTTGATGTTAAAAAAAAAAAAAAAAAAAAGATAATAATTAATAGTAGGAAGTGAGAAGCTCAAATGATGTTTATTCCATGTATTGATATATGAGAATAATTAATAGGAAGAGAGAAGCTCAAATGATGTTTATTCCATGTATTAATATATGAGAATAGTGATGTCGAAAAATGATAATAATTAATGATGAAGTGAGAAGCTCTAAAGATGTTTATTCCATGTATTAATATATGAGAATAGTGATGTCGAAAAAATTATAATAATTAATGATGAAGTGAGAAGCTCTAAAGATGTTTATTCCATGTATTAATATATGAGAATAGTGATGTTATAATTAATGATGAAGTGAGAAGCTCTAATGATGTTTATTCCATGTATTATATGAGAACAGTGATGTTGAAAAGAGAAGTTTGAAGGATGTTTATTTTTATTGTTGATGAAGTAGGAAGCTCGAAGGAAGTTTGTTCCATATATTATATATACATGAGAATGGTTGATGGATGCGGGAAGGATGTTAGTTCCATATATTTATTTATGTATGAGAACACTAATTTAAGGCTTAAATTTTGGTCTGCAGGATGCAAAATGGCGAGTCTAACGCTTGACAAATTTGAATGTAATGGAGATGTCAGTTCAGTACGTACCAGGTGGGAAAGTTGGAAGAGGAGCTTACATATATACCTTGAAGCAGCGAATGTACAAACAGCCAGTCAAAAACGAGCAAGTTTGTTACACTGGGGTGGACCTGAACTGCAAGAAATATATTACAATTTACCTGAAATAGATAAACAGCAAACCGAGAGTGAGGATGGTGTAGTGGATGTTTTTAAAATTGCTTTAGAAAAGTTAGATGCGTACTTCGCCCCTAAACAGAGTAAGAGATTTGAACGACATATTTTTAGAAAAATGAAGCAGCAAGAAGATGAAAAATTAGAAAAGTATGTTTTACGCTTGAGGCGACATGCTCAAAAATGTCAGTTCAAGGATACCGAAGACCAAATTCTGGACCAAATTACTGAAGCCTGTAATTCAGAAGAATTGAGGAAGAAAATATTGAAATCTGGGGATAGTATGACTCTTGAAGATGTGATTACAGAAGGCAATGCTTTAGAGATTGTAAGTAGGCAGTTAGAAGAATTCAACCATAAACCAACTTTCCAAAACGTAAATAAGATTGATTCAAAGTTAAATGAGAAACAGCCAACTAAAAAAGAATGTTTTCGATGTGGAAGTTGGAAACATTTAGCATTTAGTGAAACATGTCCAGCAAGAGGAAAAACATGCTTGAAATGTGGAGCTCGTGGTCACTTCAAACTGAAATGCAAATCAAATCCATTAAAGAAGAAGTTAGATATTGATAATTTTAACAAAGTTAATACAGATTTTAATAAGAAGTTTAAAAAGCCTAGAAGTCAAGTAAGAAACATTGAGGAAGAAGATGACGAGAATACACCAGACATTAATTATGTTTTCAACATAAATGACAATGAAATGGTTTCATGCGTAATAGGTGGAGTACAGGTACAGATGTTAATTGACTCAGGATGTAAACATAATTTGCTCACAGATAAAACTTGGAAGATGATGAAGCTAGCTAAGGTTAAAGTTACTGAACAAAATGGAAAACCTAATAAAACATTTCTAGCTTATGGAAGCACTGTTCCGCTTAAGTTAATTGGATCCTTTCGTAGTGAAATATCTATTGCGGGTAACACAGAAGACACAACATTCTATGTAGTGGATGGAGGCACTCGGAATTTGTTGGGAAAGACAACATCCTTAGCTTTAGGAGTTCTAAAAATAGGTCTAGGAGTTAGTAATGTCGGAGAAGAACCTCAACAAATGCCGAAAGTTAAAGATGTACTAGTACATATACCGATTGACGATACTGTGAAACCAGTTGCTCAACCATATAGAAGAATACCTATTCCGTTGGAAGAAAAAGTGGAGAAGAAAGTAACAGAGCTGTTACAAAAAGATATAATCCTCTACCTAAAGGTTGTCTGGAAGAAATCGCTACAAGCGATAAGACCGCCTTATTGTACTGTCTATAGCTGTTGTTTCACTCATGTATTATATTTCTGTGCAATAAAGAATATCTATCTATCTATCTATCTATCTATCTATCTAATCGAAAAAGTGGAAGGCCCTTCCGATTGGATTTCACCTGTGGTACCTATACTGAAAGAAAATGGCGAAATCCGATTATGTATTGACATGCGACGTGCCAACGTGGCTATAAAACGTGAAAACCACCCTTTGCCGACAATGGACCAATTGCTACCAAAGATTAAAGACGCAGATGTTTTCAGCAAATTAGACATAAAGGATGCTTTTCACCAACTGGAACTTCACCCCGATTCAAGACACATAACAACATTCATAACCAGCAAAGGATTATATCGCTACAAGAGATTAATGTTTGGTATAACTTGTGCACCTGAAATTTTTCAGAAAACTCTTGAAAGAGTCCTTTTAAACTGCAAAGGAGTGATAAATTTCATTGACGATATCCTAGTATTTGGGAAAGATGAAAAGGAGCATAATGAAAGGCTTCAAAGTGTGCTAACCGTTCTAAATGATAATGGTATAGTGTTGAGACATGATAAATGCCTTTACAATGTAAGTCAAATTCAATTTCTTGGGCACGAGTTATCAAAGCAAGGTATAAAACCCCTAGACAAATATTTGGCAGCTATAAATCAGTTCCGGCCTCCAAAAACCATTTCCGAGTTGTTGAGTTTTTTGGGGTTAATTAACTATGTAGGAAAATGGATTCCAAATATGGCTACAATAACTGAACCCCTAAAACTATTACTTCGTCATAAATTTGGTCGTAACACAAATATCACAGAGTTATGGGGTCAGGATCAGGAAAAAGCCTTCACAGAGTTAAAGAGCGCGCTAAGCAAAATTCCTAGATTGGGCTTCTATGATGTCATGGATAAAACAATAGTTTTTGCCGACGCTAGCCCAGTTGCGTTAGGCGCCGTTTTAGTTCAAATAAACAATGAGGGTCCAAGGATAATCGCATTTGGAAATAAAACTTTAACAGAATGTGAACGACGATATTGCCAGACGGAGAAAGAGGCATTGGCATTGGTATGGGGAGTGGAACACTTTCATTTATTTCTATATGGAAAAAAGTTCGATCTAGTCACGGACCACAAACCCTTAGAAGTGATATTTGGCCCCAAATCAAAGCCGTGTGCACGAATTGAAAGATGGATCATGAGATTACAGTCATATGATTATAGAGTAATCTATCGCCCTGGAAAGAATAACATTGCGGACCCTCTATCGCGATTATGCGAACTT
>CM026274.1:16466408-16553386 GCA_014851415.1 Cnaphalocrocis medinalis | reverse complement strand
TTGTATACTTACAAAAATGGTTTAGATATCTCTTGCTTGGCTGAAGACGTTGGATAACGAAAGACATTTATGAACGAACTAGTGGCCCGCCCTCGCTTCGCTTCGGTATTTTAATTTTTTGAACGAAGTAGAATTCACAACAATCAATTTTGGTGATCGTAAACCTTAATGAAGGAATCTCAAAAAGATTTGATTTAAAAAATGCAGGAAAGTATAACTTTACTTTGTCACATTTAATTAGAAAGAAGAAGAAACCGAAAGCACCCCTTTAAATATTGAAGAAAAAACAATACCAAAATCACTTTTATAAAATTTCTATGCAAAGCCTAAGTACCAATTTTCAAGATTCTAGCTTCAAAAAATGTCAATAGGTACTTCGTTTCAACCCCCTTTTCCCCCCATTTTAGGTTGAAGAAAAAATAACGAATTCACTTTCATTACATTTGTATGCAAAGCCCATATACCAAGTTTCAAGACTCTAGCTTTAAAATTGATAATACGGCGTTTCATCCCCCCTTCTCCCCTTTTAGGTTTGAAGAAAAAAATGCCGAATTGAGTTTCATTACACTTTGCATGCAAAGCCCAAATACCAATTTTCAAAGCTCTAGCTTTAAAAATGACGAATCTTCCATACGACCTTTTAACCCCCTTTTACCCCTTTGTAAGCTGAAGAAAAAAAATGCTGAAATCACATTCATTTAATTTGTATGGAAAACCCAAATACCAATTTTCAAGACTCTAGCTTAAAATAATAAATCTACCATACATTGTTTTAACCCCCATTTCACCCCTTTATGGCTTGAATTAAAAAAAAAATGAAACAGGTCAATTTTTATTTTTGATCATCAACCATAATCCAAATTTTCAAATCTCTAACATCTAAATTGAACGACTTTCATACTAACGTAAACCCCCCCTTTCACCCCTTTAGGGGGTGAATTTCGCAAAACCCCTTCTTAGTGCGCCCCTACATAGTATGAACTACCTATGTTTCAAATTTCATGATTTTAGGTCCAGTAGTTTTGGCTGTGCGTTGATAGATCAGTCAGTCAGTCAGTCAGTCACAGGCCGAGGCGTTACCTCTTTATTAATAGTATAGAAGATAGAAGATAGAAGAAGATATAGAAGATATAGAAGATGAGCTGTTGTGCCCGTAAAATATAAATGTTTACTGAACATACTTATTGTGCAATCGCTGAATTAGCAATAAATGATCGAAGGTATTGTATCAGCGTAATATTGTATAGGTATTTATTATTATGTAAAAATGAGGTCACTGCTATTTGGCAGTTCATACAGGAGTTTTAAATCAAACAATACAAATATATATAGGTAATCATTTATTTTAATCATTAACAATTAACTTAATTAACAATTAACAGGTCTTAATTAACTTTATTAACAATTATTGACTTAGTAACTAACTAATCATAATCTTATAAATATTGGACAGTTATTTCAGCATAACTTAAAGAAATTAAATCAAAGAAGTATGACCCCATGCCATCGTGGAAACTTTGTTAGGCATTATAAATCGTTTGTCATCTGCATTTGACAAAGCAATTTTATTAACAGTTTGCGTAAAAATATGATGCTTAATACATTTAAAGAGAACATTTTTGCGACGCACCAATTTATCACCGTAATCAGTTGCATTCAAATGTTTAATTACAATTTTTCTGATCCCTTTTGCTTTTTTTATTACATCAGATTCCGTTTTAATGCAGTACAATTTTGATCTTAACCCTACAAATTCAGTTATGATGCGTCCGCCAAGTTCGTCTTTGAAAAGACCAGGTATCTTTTTGTTAATAATCGGAAGGTCATATTGATTTTGCGAAGGATAATAACTTGTATCGAAATATTTAAGAAAATGTTTTCTAATATCTCTATATACATCATCCGTGTGTATTTTATATATAAAACTGTCAGTATCCGTATAACATAAATGGACTCTATTCCCGTAATGCGGCTTTATTACAGAGTAATGAAACTGGTACAATGGCTTTTAGAAAGCTCTAAGACCGCAAAGCCTATGTATATTGGTGTAGTGTATGCGCTTACTCATTCATTCACTCATTCTCCCCCACACAGACAACTGTCTCGTTCGCACCACGTCAGTATTACGAGAGCCACCGGCGAGAGTAGACGTGTTGGTAGTCTGTCCATTAAGTGCGTGTACGAGCCTGTGAGATATCCCCTTTATCTAATAGGACTGGTTCTACAACTGGCGACGAGCAAAAAGGTAATTTATTCATTTAATAGCAAAAATAAAAAGAAGAAAAGATAAGTAAACAAAAGCATGAATATAATTGGTTAGGCGGTACAAAACGGGTATCGGAAACGTACCCTCTCGTAGATTAAAAATGTAATATTCATCTGGCATACGAGTATACTTAACCATTATTATGTAAGTAAACTGTTTGCACGGTTATTTAATATCAATCAATCAATAATTTATTGCATCATAGGTTTTACATAATGGATGTTTCAAATGAATAGGTTTCACCATGAACCCTTTTAGGGCACTACAATTATGAAATTTTTTATCTCAATAATTCATGACATTACAAAAAAAAATTAGAATATGTATGTACGGTGGCCTGCACATCAAGTTACTACAATCTGTCAAATTTCTTCACTCGAACCTCACTTTTATGTCAAACGTGTTTGGTTCAATATCAACTGAGGAAAGTTGACAGATTGTAGTAGGTAACTTGATGTGCTGGCCACTGTACCTACATTATTAATTTGAATTAATCGCAATGAGAACTTTAAATAATTTATTACTAAGTATGTCAATTTAAATTACAAATTGAATTAGAATATATGTATTTGAACATCATAATTATATATAAATAAATAAATATAAATGGTGAATTGTCCCTATCAATATATTGTTATCCAATGATATTGGGTATTGCCTTTTGTTTTCCAGTGGTATGTTTTGTTAAGATTAGTCGATTTATTAATCGTTGTGGTTATAAACTCTTAAGACTAGTTCCATGTTACGGTTATTTACATTGAAATGAATAGGTAATGAACAATTAGTGGGTGAATTGAATTTATTGCTCGTTTTACAACCAGTAGTACCAAGGATGATTTATTTAGCGATTGTGATGGACTATTAGACATACAGATTTTATTTTCTACCTATAAATAGGCTAAACATAACAAAAGATTAAGTAAGTTAAAATGTGTTACCTATTGTTGAGACCAAGCTACATAATCAATAACGTTCTCATTATAGGAATACAAATTTCACAATTAAAACAATAACTACTAATAGCTTACCATAGTTACTGGTTATAAGTGGGTACAGATTCTTCCATAATTGAAAAGGCATAATAAAATATAGATTACCTATGCAAGAAATAAAATCACATTTGTTAACTAATTTCTGGTATTACATACCTACCTACATACGTGCTAAAAAAAAAAAGATAATAATTTAGAATGTTCGAAGTAGGTATTCCAAACAATATCTACGTATTGTGTAGTTTAGGGAACTGGTATGAGTTGTTTACTATTGTAGATATTTATGTAAGTTTATTAAAACAGCCATTTCGCTTGTAGTTAACTATACCTATAATAATTGTAAGAGTGTTTACCTTATCTTGATGGAGGGATATGCTCGGTTTCGATACGCAGGGTTACGGGTTCGAGCCCCGCTCAAGATGCTCATCCGTTTTATTTTGGGGCGTAGCTTAGTATACCTACATATTATATGGCTTGTTTTCGCGTTTTCAACGTGATATTAATCATGAAATACACTTTTTACAAAATCATAAAAAATAGGGCAATTTAAGTATAGAAATGTAGGGGGTTTAAGAGAATTGTCAGAGGTACTTATCAGTGCCCCGGAATTTTTCCAGGGATTAGAGCACATAGAAAATTATGCCATTAAATTGGTAGGTTATGCCAAGTGTCATTAAATTGGTTGACTATATTTATGCTGCCATTAAATTGGTAGGGTACGCCAGGTTACCATTAAATTGGTTGACTATTTATGCTGCCATTAAATTGGTAGGTTATGCCAAGTTGCCATTAAATTGGTTGACTATTTATGCTGCCATTAAATTGGTAGGTTATGCCAGGTTGCAATTAAATTGGTTGACAATTTATGCTGCCATTAAATTGGTAGGTTATGGCAAGGTGAAATTAAATTGGTTGACTATTTATGCTGCCATTAAATTGGTAGGCTATGCCAGCAGCCATTAAATTGATAGACCATGTTATGCTGCCATTAAATTGGTAGGTTAAGTTATGCTGCCATTTAATTGGTAGGTTAAAAATTTTAACAGGTTAATAGAGCTGCTATTAATTATCAGGCCTTTTATTGTATAATGCCTGGGGGCCTGTCTTAAAATAAAAATGGCAACATATTTCACGCTAGATGGCGGTCATTCCATAATTGGGTATTTTCAGGTCACCCCATCGAACCAGGAAGTAAAGGGACGTCATGGCGAATTTTATGCCTGGGCCAGACAAACTCGATTTGAAAGGATACATCTACTATCGGGATTCGTTGGGAGCGATGGAAAAGATCGTTGTTAATTTATCTTGAGGCCGCTGATATTCAAATCCCTGCAAAGAAAAGAGCCATTTTATTGCATTTCGGAGGACCTGCCCTCCAAGAAATCTACTCAAATTTACCTGGGGCATTGGCCCCACACTGCATTGGCAGTTACTTCTCCACCACCCGGAGCGTCGAACGCGGTAGCGGGAGGTCACGACGTATTTGAAATTGCTTTGGAAAAGCTTGATGATCAGTATTTTTTGCCCAAGCAAAGTAAGGTTTACGAACGGCATTTGTTTAGGCAATTAAAACAGGAGACTAGTGAAAAAACGGAGAAATTTTTAGTAAGATTGCGTAACCAAGCGGATAAATGTGGATTTGAGAAGCCGGATAATTTCATTATCGACCAAATCACAGAGGGATGCTAATCAAATGAACTGCGGAAGAAGATTTTAACTATGGGCAGGCCTGTCCCACTCCGCGTGTAGGTACGAATTTGCAAGTACATGCGGCGGCCCCTCCGGATGGGCCAATCAGTAGGGCTTCACCAGCGAGCGGCGACGCGCGCGCGACTGTTGTTTGTTGCTTACCGACGTACCGATACGACCACTCTTTATAATAAACAATAAAAAAAGGCAAAGAAATATTGTGCAGTGTTTGCCTGTAATAACACGGTTTGCTATCCAAATTTAGTTTTTTAAGCTCCCAAAGGACAAAGATGTGTTTATATATGCTATTATTGTAAACAAAATAATATTTTTAGTTGGATATAACTAGTTGAGTTACCGAAATTAATATTAACGTAACATGAAACACCATAGGTGGGCAATAGAATAGCTGGTAATACAATATTGGTAGATATTACAATATTGAACTGAATTTCGATCTGTTTCGTTTTATTTTTTGGTAAGTAGGTATATCTTATCACCTGCATTTTACCTCAAAATACATAATAATAATACGAGTCTCTCAAAACAAAATACATTAGTACAAGTTATAGCCAGGTATGTTACTACAACACAATCCAGGTATCTGAGCTGATTTTACCAACACTCAACGAAGCAACGCATTTATTAATATTAAGATTATATTATTTTCTTAAAGAAGACAACCCTGATATTGTCAGAAAAGGTACGAGTTACGCAATAGAAAGAGAACGCACTTCTAGGTATAAATATTTGTAGGTGTTGAACGCTGGTCAGTCAGAATTTCAACGTTATTAATATAGTAGTCTGAGTCTTTATTTCCATAAACGGTTTTTAGAAGTGGGTTTTCTTTACCTTGTACTATTAAGTATTCTGTGCTATAGGGGACAAAGCTACTCTAGATGAAATAATGACGGTTGCAAATACCTTGGAGTTAGTGAGCCATCAACTAGACGTGTACGGAAATGTAAAAAATTAAGCAAAGAACCAAGAAATCAATCAAATTAGTAATAAAAGCTATAGACGAGGTCAACCCTATTCTAATTATGAAAGATCAAGTTCACTGAACAATTTACGTCGCACTAGATTTGGGAGTAAATTTCATAAATCCACCGATGCGAATTGTCCAGCAAAGAGCAAAATCTGTAATTCATGCAAAAAGATAGGAAACCTGAAACAAGGCCTCAAAAGAGAAAGTACACTGGGAACCCTGGTCATAACAAGTACCCCGACAATAGGAAGAGACCAAAGGATGGAAAAGGAAACAATGTTGACATGGTGGATGATGAAGCAGTGGACTATGTTTTCCAAATAAATAATGACTCTACTTCTTCTTCTTCTTTTTTCGCAAATACGCACGGTTATTTCTTCATTTTACGCAAATACGCTGCAAATGTGCCCATTTCGCGTGCGGAGGGTGACGTTGACCGGTCTTCACTCCAAGATTTCCCGGAGACTACCTGGGTTTACCAGGTAATGCGCCCGGCAGCTGGCCACCCCTCTGCAGTCCAGCAGGATGTGGGCGGCTGTCTCGTCCTTCTCCATGCATGCTCTGCATAGAGGGCTGTCTGAAACACCTAGATTGAATAGATGTTGGTTTAAAGTTGCCATGCCCCGTCAGAGCACAAGTCACCAGACGTAGCCTCGACTTATTTAGCTGCAGAAATTGCCTAGAGAGACGGGCGTCCAGTTGCGGTAGAGTTAGTTTCGCCTGTCTGCATTCCTCTAGACTGCTCCAGTAGTTGTTGTGTAGAATTTTGGTGTGATTCAAGATTCTACCTATCAACCAGTTTTGGGGGAGAGGGAGTATGGGCTCCGGTCCTAACGGGGACATACGGGATCCTTTTCTTGCAAGTTCGTCAGCTGCATCATTACCTCGGCTGCCGCTGTGTCCTTTGATCCATTGTAGGAACAGTTCATTGTAGAGTCCCACCTCATTTAACATTTGGTGGCACTCCTTTATTAGGCCGGTCCTGATAGTGAAACTACTGAGGGCCGGCAGTACTGATTTGCTATCCGAGAGGATTCTAATGATGTGGTTTGTTACCTTCCTCGCTGTGATCGCTTTTGCTGCCAGTAGGATGCCCATGCATTCTACCTGAAAGACAGTATTATGTTCTCCTAGTGGTACTGCGATGTTGATTTTCAGATCTTTGAAGACCCCCGTCCCCGTGCCTTTGTCGGTTTTTGAGCCGTCAGTGAATATCATAAGTGACTTATGGGGGATCCGAGGATCTTCTTCTTCGACCAGATGTATCTTATACCTTTTATCGAAGATGTGTACTGTCTCCACTCTGTCACATGGTGCTGCTAACAGAGGAGTGTCAGCCCATTCTTCTATGAGGTATTTGAGATGCTTTACCTGTCTGAATTTGACGAGGCCTTGCTGTTTGATTCTTAGTGCGCTGAGAGCCGCTTCCTGTTGTACTATCAGGTGTAGTGGCTGTAAATTGAGCATGATTTCCATCGCCGCTGTGGGAGTGGTTTTCATACAACCTGTTATGGCACAGCATGCTTGCCTTTGGAATCTTTGTTGCTTGTTTGCGCAGGTCGACTTAAGCGCCCTGGGCCACCAGACTACTGCTCCATAGGTTACTATTGGTCTGATGACAATAGTATAATAGCACTCCACACTCAGTAACCGGTCGAACACCATCAGAATTGATTTCCAGAGACAAAAACAGGGACGAAATTCCGGCATTAGAGAATGCAAGTCAGAAAATGAACAATTTGGATGTGAGAGATAGAGACAGGGTACAGAAGGAGCTAGGAAAAGAATATAAGGACAGGAAGCGGAAAGCCGCTGAGTCAGAGATAAGTGAGGGTGAAAAAGTTTATGTGAAAGCCATGGATAAAATAAATAAATTGACACCGAATTTCTACCCAAAAGAAGTGTTCTGGAAAGTACAAATGCAGGAGATTGTGTTGTGAGGAACGATGAAACGGGACAATCTTATCGAAGAAATGTCGTTCACTTGGAAAAGGTAGAAGGGCAATGGAAAGCGGTAGTACAAGAAAAAGAAAATGGAGAAGGAGCACTTGACGGAAGTGCAGATGATTAAAATAAATTATATTCGTTTCGTTAATAGTTAAATCAATAAAAAACATGTGATAAGGAAGGGATGTAGTGTATGCGCTTACTCATTCATTCACTCATTCTCCCCCACACAGACAACTGTCTCGTTCGCACCACGTCAGTATTACGAGAGCCACCGGCGAGAGTAGACGTGTTGGTAGTCTGTCCATTAAGTGCGTGTACGAGCCTGTGAGATATCCCCTTTATCTAATAGGACTGGTTCTACAATTGGTTTATCTAAAATAATCCTCTCCGGTTTCATTTGAACAGCTACTAAGTTTTCAGAAAAAATTGATGCACTGTGAAAATTCGGTCGTGAAATTAGTTTAGCCGCAGAGATAGATCTATTTGTACGATTCGCGTCGTCTTGCCATTGATTTACTAATTTAACGTTTACTCTACGCTCAGTGTCTTCCAATGTTTTCCCAAATACAAAATTATTCATAAGTTTAAATAAGTCTTGCTGGAATGGCGTTACTGCTTTCTTTCTCAATTCAGTGTTAAGATTAATATATTCCGCTAAAAATTTACTTTGCTTAAACGTCACTACACGATGAATTTTTTTTAAAATCAGACCATGATTTAAACAGGTTTTCAAATGAACGTAGTGAATCACGTAATTGTATTTTGAGTATAAGTTAGGGACTAATTTAGAGGTTGTACCTCCTGGCGGCACAAATCTCTCTGCGCAAAATGGATAGTCATTATGAGTGCAATGCAACTCTTCAGGGTATAATAAATCAACTTCGAGTATAAATCCGTACTCAGCATCGTCTGACATGTTCATGATTTGTAATTGGTCAATTTCGTATTGTTGCAAAAATCTAAAATCGGATATTGGCAAGCATTGACACATGCTGTAACCATATAGATTATTGCAGTCTATGTATAAAAGAAAGGAATCTGATTTAGTTTCATCATAGTTATCCATGTATGAGTTGTTTGCTCTAGCCAGCCTGGTAGAACAACGACAAATGCCACCCCGCACACCTTTCTGAACGAGACGTATAATTTCCAGGTCAGACAGTAGCTCTAACTCTACTCCCGTTTTCAATAACATTGCGTCAAATGACAAACTTGGAGCTGTTAGGTAAAAAGCCGAATCCAAATGATATTTTTTTTTACATACCGCTCTAAAATTTTCAAAAATATCGGTTAACAAATAAACATCTGTTTTAAGATAAAGATCAGTATATTCTCCCATATTATTAATGTTAAAAGTATCCCAAATTAATTGCGCATGCGTATAATCTTCATCACTGATACCCTCGTCAGTTAATGTATTATAAAAACTTTCTTTACAAGGCAGATGTTTCTCAGAATATGATTTCCAAGATTTCATGTGATCGTATGGATAAACACCCTTACGAGTCAGTAATTCAAATTCGGTATCTTTAGTGAAACAACGTCGTAGATGTACAAAATCAGTTTTATGTAGACCGTTTCCTAATTTTTCGAGGCTCGTCCCTAAAAACTTAAATGAGTCAACAAATCTTATTTGTGCAAATTTACTATCAGACATTTTTAAAAATTTTGTGAATGAAATATAATTCTCTTTGTTCTTCGGTATTACTTTTATGGGACCTGAGCTTTCAGCCAACTCTTTAATGAATAAATGACAATCATAGCCTGCTAGATTATGAAAAAAGACGGGAATTAATTTAGGCAGACTGTACTGCAAATTGCAGTGTTGGTGAGCGGCACCCCGATAGCGACCTGTTAAATGACAATGATCCCTTACTTTATCAAATACTATCAGATTATTGCAAATATGACACACTTCGGCTTCTGCTTGTTTTTTAGCATCGTTTTCGTCAAAAATCATTAGTACTTGTACATTCAAAATATCATAAATCCGTTCGATATCTTTATAAAGACAGTCAAGAAATTTAGGAACACAGTCACGCCCACGATAGGAAACAAATCTATTAAGATTGCTGTCAAACGAACAAACTATGTGATAAGCAAAGGCAGCTGGAATGTGTTGTTTCTGATTTAATGTAAAACTACTCGAAGAGCTGGGCTCACAAGTAGCTATTGGCTTAAGAAGAGTTTCAAAATCTGCATACACCACGAATGGAATATCTTGTTTCCGATTAAAATTTTTAAAATTAAGATAACTGCCCTTTCCCGGGAGCATTGTACAAACCCCACTACAAACGTGACTATCAAGTTTTTATTCAGACGGAAAGAAGAGTAAACAATCATCACAAAAGTATATCTTATTATGATGCTTTGTTATTTGAGATCGAACAAGACGTGACAAATTCTTTATTAAAACGTAGTGGGATCTGTTTCCATTTTCAACTAACAGTAAATTAATCCTGGTTTTCCTTTTGAACTCTGATCTATAAATTGGCCCCACAATCCGTTTGTTTTTTACGCAGTACACATTGATACTTAGATATTTGTTATTAGTTTCAAATGTTTTAATATCTGTAAAAGTAACAGGAAAGTTCAAATCATTAATATTTAACACATCTTGAAAATGAGGATAGGATGCAGTGCGATCACCATTGCGCTTGGTCGGATAAAGCGCTGCAACGACGCTCCACAAAAAACAAAAGTTATCATTGTTTTTAATATTAATACATGCTTTTTTCTTTTTTAAATAAAGTGGAAGATCTACATAAGTTTGTTGAATTATATGCAAATAATCTGTGAAAAAGTACTGATAGCGCCATCTTGTGGTTGGTTTAACAAACTGTCATATACATGTATTTTATGTGTCAAATAAATCAGTTCCGTTCGAATCTCGATACCAGCATTTTCATTTTAGGTTATGTTCCCAGAATTACGTTGTTTCTCGCGAAAAATACTTGCAAGTTTGTGCCGATTAGTTATTCGCAGACTGAGAATACACTGTGCTATTGAACTGTTGGGTTGTGAACCGTATTTGTGAAAATTTTGTGCAAATTGTTAAAAATGGCGGCGAACTACATTGTTAGCGTGCCTAAGTTAAAAAGTCGCGAAAACTACAGTGAGTGGGCGTTTGCGGCCGAGAATTTTCTTATATTGGAAGGAACTTTTGATTGCGTCAAAGTTACAAAGCCAGAAGAAGCCGCAGCAGACGCGAAGACCAAGGCAAAGTTGATCTTAACGATCGACGCGTCGCTATATGTTCACATCAAAGATTCGAAGAGTACTAAAGAGTTATGGGAAAAACTGAAGCATTTGTTTGACGATTCTGGCTTTACAAGAAGGATAAGCTTATTGCGAACGCTTATTTCTATTCGCCTGGAAAATTGTTCATCCATGAAATCGTACGTCACGCAGATAATTGAGACTAGCCAGAAATTGAGTGGATCGGGCTTTAATATCAATGACGAATGGGTCGGATCGCTACTTTTAGCAGGATTATCCGAAAAATATTCGCCGATGATAATGGCCATCGAACATTCCGGAATTTCAATTACGGCGGACGCCATTAAAACAAAACTGATGGACTTAGAGGAAGACAGTGGCGACACCAGCGGAGCATTTGCGAGTTTCCGTAAACATAACAAGTTTGGTAGTACTGGCGGAAAGGGCGGAACCAAAGACAATACGTCAACGTCAAACTCAAATAGTATGTCAAAGTTGAAACCAAAGGTTATAAAATGTTATAAATGCAAGCAAACGGGACATTATCGAAATCAATGCACCAGTGACAAAGACTCAGTGAAATCGTGTGAACGTAAACAAACCCATGCGTTCAGTGCCGTTTTTCTAAATGGAAGTTTCTCCAAAAACGAATGGTACATAGACTCTGGTGCAAGTGCTCATTTAACCGCCAACAAGCACTGGATTAAGAATATTTCTGTCGAGCATCCGATCAAAGAAATTGTGGTCGCGAACAAGGAAAAAGTCCCGGTAGTATGCTCGGGCGATGTTATGATTACGACTTTGACTGACAACTGCGAGTATGAAGTAGTTGTTGAAGGAGTTTTGTGTGTGCCAGGTCTGACCACCAATCTTATTTCGGTGAGTCAGCTGATAGCCAAAGGAAATAGAGTACAATTCACCAGCAGTGGCTGTGAAATCTATAATAAGAATGGTGAATTAGTGGGTACGGCTTCATTGTTGAATGGTGTTTACAAACTGAAATTACCTGAAGCATTGATGGCAGCAGCAGTGGACTCATGTGATATTTGGCATCGCAGACTTGGGCATGTCAATAGCAACTACCTAAATAGAATGCAGGATGCCGTAGAAGGGCTCACTCTGGATAGAAAGGCAGATGCTTCGAAGTCGTCGTGCATAGTGTGCTGCGAAGGTAAACAGAGTCGATTACCTTTTTCACAGAATGGCAATAGAAGTAAAGAGCTACTGCACACCATACATTCAGACGTGTGTGGTCCATTTAGCAAGAATTCAATTGGAGGTTCCAGATATTACATATTGTTTGTGGATGATTATAGCCGCATGGTATACATTTACTTCATGAAGAGCAAAAGCGAAGCTTATAGTTGTTTTAAAACATATAAAGCACTGGTAGAGAACCAGCTGAATAAGAAAATAAAGATATTGCGAACCGACAATGGCAAAGAATTTTGCAACAAAGAATTTGATGATTATCTCAAGACTTCAGGAATAATTCATCAAAAGAGTAATGTTTATTCACCTGAACAGAATGGTTTGGCGGAACGTTGTAACCGAACGGTGGTGGAAAAGGCAAGATGTCTCCTATTTGATGCTGACCTTCAAGAACAATTCTGGGCTGAAGCAAGTAATACTGCAGTCTATTTACAAAACAGGACAGTGGCATCAGCTCTTGATGGGAAAACACCTTTTGAAATATGGACAGGGAGAAAGCCTGACATAAGCCATTTGCGAGTTTTTGGGAGTGTAGTCATGGCACATGTCCCAAAAGAGAAACGGCTGAAATGGGACAAGAAAGCAGAGAGAGGCATTTTAGTTGGTTACCCAGATGAAGTGAAAGGGTACAGAATTTATAACCCTAAAACTAAGAATATTACCACCAGCCGTGATGTTATCATCATAGAGAAACCACCAGCAGTAGAAGTTGCAGTTCAGGGTGATGAAAAAACAACAACCATCATGGAAGAGAAGGAAGATTCAGTGGGAGATATGTCGGATAGTTCCAGAAGTGAATATTTTGCTGATGATAGTGATCAGACATATGTTCCAGATGATGAATCTTCTGCCAGTAGTGTTGAAAGTGTAGTGAGTGCTGATGAAGGGTACGTTTTACGTAGGGAGAGACGGCAACCAGACAGATATGGCTTTTCTAACACTTGTATTGGTAGTAGTGCAGTAGATACTGGTGAACTTTCAATTCAGGAAGCTTTAGAAGGTCCTGAAAAAGAACAATGGTTAGAGGCAGTGCGTGATGAATTGCAATGTTTTGACGATAATTGTGCATGGAAAGTTGTTGATTTACCTAAAGATAAAACTATAGTGCAATGTAAATGGGTTTTACGCAGGAAGTATGACAGTGAAAACAAGGTTAGGTATCGTGCTAGACTAGTAGCTAAAGGTTTCTCCCAGAAATATGGTGTGGATTACACGGAAACATTTTCACCCGTTGTCAGACACACGACCTTACGTCTTTTGTTTTCATTGTCAGTACAACTTGGACTTGATGTAACACATCTTGACGTCAAAACTGCGTTTCTTAATGTTGACCTAGAGGAAACCATCTATATGCAAAAGCCTGATTGTTATGATGTTTCTGGTGGCTCTGACAAAGTATTAAAACTTAAGAAGGCCATTTATGGCCTAAAACAGGCTTCGAGGGCCTGGAATAAAAAAGTAGATCAATCTTTGCTTGAGAATGGTTATTGTAAATCTAAGTTAGAACCTTGTATGTACACAAAAATGAATGGTAAATTCAAGACCATTGTGACATTATATGTCGATGATTTTTTCATATTTTCTAATTGTAAACTAGAAACTGAAAACCTTAAGAATGTATTGTCTAGTCAGTTCAAGATTAAAGACTTAGGTAGAGTAAAACAATGTTTAGGAATGAATATTAAGTTTAATAAATTAGAAAAGTCTGTAACTTTGAGTCAGGAAAATTATATAAATAATTTGTTACAAAAGTTTAACATGACAGATTGTAAAACTGTTGATACTCCAATGGAGACTAAATTAAATGTTGTAAGTGATAAAAATGTAAATAATCAAGTGCCTTATCAACAGCTTATAGGGAGCTTTATGTATCTATCTGTGTTGACTAGGCCAGATATAACTTTTGCTGTAAGTTACTTGAGTCAATTCAATAATTGTCATACTGATGAACATTGGGCATATGCTAAGAGGATTTTAAAGTATTTGAAAAAGACTATAAATTTTGGTATAAAGTATTGTGCAGATGGAAATACAGAAATAAAAGGTTTTGTTGATGCCGATTGGGCAAATGATTCTGTGGATAGGCGGTCTTATACAGGATTTTGTTTTGTGCTTGCTAATGGTATAATATCCTGGGAATGCAAAAAGCAGAGGACAGTTGCACTGTCGAGCTGTGAAGCCGAATACATGGCCATATCAGAAGCCTGCAAAGAGGCCATTTATTTGAAAGCATTACAATTTGAAATTACAAATAATATGTATACTTTGACTTTGTTCAATGACAATCAGAGTGCACAGAGACTGTCGACAAATCCTGTGTTTCACAAGAAAACTAAACATATTGATGTAAAGTATCATTTTACAAGAGATTGTGTTTCCAATGGAGTAGTAAAGCTAATGTATTTGCCAACAGCCAGTATGCCAGCTGATTTACTCACAAAAGGTTTATGTTCTAAAAAGCATTATAATTTTATGGATTTATTAGGCATAGTCCCAGTGTAACTAAGTTAAATTTAGATTATTTGATATAGTGGGGGTGTTGAATTATATGCAAATAATCTGTGAAAAAGTACTGATAGCGCCATCTTGTGGTTGGTTTAACAAACTGTCATATACATGTATTTTATGTGTCAAATAAATCAGTTCCGTTCGAATCTCGATACCAGCATTTTCATTTTAAAGTTGAACCTGCCCCACTTAATGGATCAACTTATTAATATTAATTTCTACATATAAATTACTCAAAAAGCTCCAGCCGCTGTCTCGTTCCTGAAACTCTTCAATCTTTTTACTTAATGTACTAACGACAGAATCAAATACCTGGTCGTAGTCAAAGTTACGATGTATAATCATATTCTTAGTAGCGAACGACTTAACATCTTGAGTATCGCTTTTCAATAAAATAAAATTGCCGAAATATTCCACGTTAATTTTTAAACTAATGTATTGTTTTAACGATTTTTTTATAAGACAGAACAATTTAGCACGTATATTGCTTAAGAAAATATCGGGTAATGTTGACTCACTTTCCGCATTTGCTAGTATTCTATATGAGGCGATACGGCCCTTGAACGCGGAGGAGACCGTCACCACCCCGCCCTCCTCCGGCGCGGCGCAGCGGCTCTTGTGCGCGCGGCTGCGCAAGTGTCCCACCCAGTGCTTGTTCTCTACGCGTGCGGAACAAGCGGTACAAAAAGGCATGATATCAATTTACTTTACCTTATGCTGAAATAAACTTAATAATATATTTTTTCTAAAGTAAATTAACCACTAACTTAAACGTAAAAGATAATTAAGTAATTAATTTCTTTGAAATCCTAATTATTCTGAAAAGTAAGTACAGTTGACCACATCAAGTAAAGTTATTTCAATGCTTAAGTTACACGTGCTACGAACAATAATTTACCTATTCCAAACCTTTACCTTTACTTCACCTTTATAAGTACACTCAAGACCATCAATTGCCTTTTACAACCTACTTTAAAATTGCCTTAATCTTATAAGTAGTCAACTGTACTTGCAAAACTAGAAAGGAATTGGGAAATCAAAGAAATTTCAATTTAAACTATATTTTATAAAAAAACCTAAATTAACTATAAATTATTAAAACGGGAATTAACGCGACGTTTATTTTTAAGTACAGTGGCCAGCACATCAAGTTACTACACTTTGACCTTGAGCGCATCGAAAGATGAACGGAGAAAATCGCACGAAAGAGACAAATAGCGTTGGGCAGATTCTACTTCACTAGTTTCGTGCCGCCCAGTGCAGCCCGCAACGCGAATTAAACCTTATTTTGCTACGCTAAAAGACCAAACTTATTATTAGATAGACAATGTTTGAAAAACTTAACAAGCAAACGGGCTACTTAAAGCGGGGAATTCAAAATTTGACATTTGGCACTTTGAAATACTTGACATCTACTTTAGAGATAACGATTCGATTTTTATTTACAACATTGTAAGAATTAGCTTTGAAATCTGTAAATGATGTTAAATACCTATATTGTTTCATTAACCTTCAGCTATGACTGTAAATTTGCTTATTCAGGAAAACTATAGTGTATTAATTGGATATAAGAAGGGTCTACTTTTATTTCGGATTTTTTTATATCACAATATTGAATTGCATAACATCGAATGGCAGAAACTTCATTTCGCCGAAAATATTTTGGCTCGTATCATTAAGCATAACTCAAAACGCATAATTTTGTAAGGTTGAATCATCTTTAGGTATGCCTAAGGTAAGTTCAATATCCATAATTATGAAACGACTGAACTTTTATACGCAGAAAGTTTACATTTAGAATCATCCTTAGGTATACTTTTCTTATGGTTACCTATCTTAAATTCGAATTTTTTTAGTACGAATTTCATTTTCTATGTTATTAAAACAAATAAGTTTATACAACAATTACTTAAAAATGTATTTCTATTATGATTTTCGATCATTAATTTGACAAGTAATGTGGCTCAGGTGAAGCATGCATGCAACCGGGCATGCATGCAGGCATTCAAGTATGCAGCATGCATTGATTCTGTCACGGCTCCGGTGCTGCAAGGCTTCGGCGGTCCCACGCGAGCTTATCGTCGCAGATGATTCTTGCTCGTGACATATATATGACATATGAATCGCCAATTATAAAATATGATCACATTGTGATGATAATAAGTTAAAATTCATTAAATTAACATTTATTATATTCATAGAATAATTTCGTATTTCTTACAAAAATCATAGAACAGAAAATTTTATTGATTACAAATTCGAAGATAATGCTTATTGCTGCTGCAACTTTCTCACAAAGACTCGTGTCGTTCTCGGGAATGCAAGCATGATTTCTATCTCGGCTCCGGCGCTGCGAGGCTCCGGTGATCCCACTCACAGCTCATCGTCGCAGAGGGTTTTCGCTCATCACCGCAGTTTAGACTAACAAACCATCTGCTCCTCAGTACGCGGGCCGCCTCACCCCTCCGCGCTTACGCGGGGTTGTATTACATCTAGGGGTAGGGCAGACAAGACTACGTGGAGTCGGTTATGCAGCGATTCGTTTTTGACAAAACAGTAATATTCAATTTTATTATAATAAATATTACAATTTTATTTAATACTAGCGGCCGCCCGCGACTTCGTACGCGTGGGGTTAATTATTGACACTTACCGTCATATTTTGGACAATCCACACAATGTATTTTTATAAATTGTAGCCTATGTGTTATTTTGATGTATAAGCTATATTGTGGTAAAGTTTCATTCAAATCCATTCAGTAGTTTTTACGTGAAAGAGTAACAAACATCCATACATCCATACATCCTTACAAACTTTCGCCTTTATAATAGTAGTAGGATATATTACAGTAATATAATATTAAACTAGCTTTTGCCCGCGACTTCGTTCGCGTGGACTTCAGGTTCGTAGAAACCTCAAAAATTGTAGCCTATGTGTTATTCTGATGTATAAGCTATATTGTGGTAAAGTTTCATTCAAATCCATTTAGTAGTTTTTACGTGAAAGAGTAACAAACATCCATACATCCATACTTACAAACTTTCGCCTTTATAATAGTATAGTAGGATTATAAGTATACTATTGTAAAGAGCGATATGCTATTAAAAATATCCTATATGAAATTTTGTCATTCATAGTATGCCAAGTGAAATTCTACTAAATAATAGTTCGACTTAATAATAAAATTATCCTAAATGAAATTCTGCCTTCTTCATAGTATGCCAAGTGAAATTCTACTCAATAACATTTCGACTAAATAAACGATATGCTAAACGAAAATATGCAAAATTAAAATTTGGATAAGAAAATTATGCTAAATAAAATTCTACCTTCAAGTGTGCGATTAAAAATTCGGCCTAAAACATTCGACCAAACAACTATTATCCTAAAGATTTTTTTTAGGAATACCTACGACAGATGATTTGTAAACGTTCGTAAAATTATCTTTTGCACGTTTTACGATTGAGACTAGAGTCACCACATCTCAGCGTGTTATTCCCGGTTGCGTCCAAAGCGGTCGCTTCGGAGTCCGGGGCACGCTTTGACAATGATCCAGGATTTGGGGAGTCTGGCAATTACAATGAAGCGACTGCCTTCCGACCTTTGCAACCCTTCAGCAGGGGAACCAGACCATCCGATTCACGGTTACACGTTTCAGAGACGTGCAGGTTTCTTCACGATGTTTTCCGAAGGACACGAATCCTGCAACCCACCAAAAATCCCGCAACCCAATCGCATATAAGCGAGGTTTCAGGGCCGTAACCCGGAAGTTTGGAGAGAAGCGAACAGAGTAGTAGACAAGTGATGACTTAGAACACTTCTCCGACCATTGGCGAACCATTGCTTCAAATAGAGTCCAATGGAGACTTTTAGGGGAGGCCTTTGCCCAGCAGTGGGACAAAGGTAGCAGACGAGCAGGCGGATCATAGACACCTGCAACACTAGTGGAGTCGCAAGTGCGCTGCCAACCTTTTATCTCCTTCCCCCTCCCCCCTCCGGGTGGGCCTCCGGTACCCTCACTCACTCGGCGTACACAGGTGCGGCTTCACGCCAGTTTTCTGTGAGGCAGTGGCATCACTCCGGTCGAGACGGCCCATTCATGCCGAAGCGTGGCTCTCCAACAATCACCATACTTCGCTATAGCATCTTCCCAGAAGTGTGATACGAACGCTAGAATATCACCTGTGGAGCGTTTCGGTCTAAAACCATATTGTCGGTCATGGAGTAGCGAATGATCTTTTAGGTAGCGGATAAGTTAAGTGTTAAACTATCCGCTCAAATACTTTTTACAATATTCAAAAACAACTCAAGAGACATGATTTGTTTCTTAAACCTACTCAACAACCGCAACGGTTTTTAATTTTACAAAAGTGTTTCAAAGCACTTAACGCATTTAAAAAAATCTACCAAGTTCAATTGGTTATTTAGCAAAAACATTCTATGTCTCTTAAAATGTTTTATGTGTGTAGTGTGTTTACAGTTATAAGATGAGTGAGAGATGAGGGAAAGTTAATGTGCGAAACAAACCCAATGATAGTCGATCAAACACTGATTTTATTCATAAGTAGATATTAAAAGCTAACTAACAAGACGTAGGTAAACAATAATTATAACCGCGTTATTGACCTAAATTCTGAGTCATCGACATTATACCTATTGTGCGGTCACTAACCCGTACAAGGTGTAAATAAGCAATAGAAAGTTTTGCTATAAAAAAATCTGTCTTTTCTCGTAATAACGACTATATTTTTCTATTTTTTAAAATAAAATGAGTTAAATTAAGTAATTAACTTTAATTTATTATCAAACATGTCCAACTTTTCAAAAATCTCCATACAAAGTATTTAAAACTTGTTCTGAATTTTCAAACGCCATTTTCTCGGAATGACAGTCATGTGGGTTAACACACTATTGTTTATTTGTGTCCATTTATGAATGTCAAATTTTATAATCTACCTACCGCTTATTCGGAAGGTTATTATTCCACCGAGAAGAATCAGAAGAAACTCAGTAGAACTTAAATCTTTTCAGATTTTAATCATAAAATTTATGAAGAATTTAATAAAATTAACATTTTATAACACAGTGTAGGTGAACAGTTTATCATTTCCACAAATTCTTGTCATTTAGGTATTCTTCAACTGTGTAATAGGCATTTGCCATCAAATAAGATTTAGCTTGAGATTTAAATTTATGTATGGGTAAATCAACAAGGGTTTGTGGTAATTTGTTAAAAAATTTGCGGGCAGCAACATTTTTTTCCGGCTTCTTTTAATCTCCGCGGCACGGTGTCCATTGAAATCTACAACAAAGGAAATTGTCTACACATGTAACTTTAAAACTAATTTAAACACTTTTTTACGGACAATGTCGTTTAAGTTTTTAATCTCTCTGATAAAAATTATCTATTGTGAAGGTAATTGTTCGGTTACATCACTTTTTAAAATCACTGACGTAATCGTAAATGTTTACAATACTTAGGTATTATTATATATGCAGGTGTGCAAAGAAGGTAGCAGCAAAGTTTTTAAAGCAATTGTTCGTCTCCAACTTTGATCATACTATATATAATATACTAGCGGCCGCCCGCGACTTCGTCCGCGTGGAAAATTAACTTTTTACCCCCCCTTTCAAGCCCTTACAACCCCCTTTTCGCAATAAAAAGTACCCTATGTCCTTTCTCAGGGTCTAGATTATCTGTATACCAAATTTCATTTAAATCCGTTGAGTAGTTTTGGCGTGAAAGAGTAACAGACAGACAGACAGACAGACAGACAGACAGAGTTACTTTCGCATTTATAATATTAAGTAAGTATGGATATGGATATATACATAAAATAATATGTCACGTTGAATAAAGCAGTTAAAACTATGCAGTACCTATATATAATAAACAAAAATGAGTAATAAATAAATTAATTAATGTAGGATGGTGGGGCAAGGAAACCGTTTTAGTATATCTTCTTGTATTTAACAATAATATTCTTCCCATCTTTACATCTTCCGTCGTCCGCGGCCATTCGTCTTCTCCCTCACTCTCACACGTCATCCTAATTCAAACATCGTTCTTTACACGTTCCATATCATGCATCTACCGATCGCCCATACCACACTCGGCCATTCTGCATTCAGTATGCCCTCATACTGCTCTCATACTGCTCTTCCATAAACCTTAAAAACTGTTTACAACTTTATAAAAATCAACATAACATAAAACACATCTTAATAAAAACATACGCATCAAAAAATTTCTTCCTCTTCTTATAATCTTTTACCGCTAACTCTTTAAATTTAGCTCCACGCCACTTACTATCGGCTGGTGTCCTCTTTCGCTTCTGCCTACCCCTCCTCCTTGTCCTGCGGAACGTCCTCTTGTTATCCGTCGTAGACTGCAAACTTCTTTCGGCTTTTTCGATCAAAACTTCTTCGTCGTTATTTTTCTTTATTTTGCTGTCATTTCTGTCATCACCGTTCGTTGGCATTTTTGTTTGCAAAGGCTTGACACTAATGTCATCGATCATCACAACGTCTGAATGATTATAACTTCGCTGACAAAGATTTAAATCATAGATATGCCCTGACACCTAAAAACGAGGCAATATTTTGATGACATGACGTGTGCGTGTCATCGAAAGTCAATATCTATGAGGATAAATTACGGTCAGCAAAATTTTCATACTGGGAACTAAAAATAAAACAATTCCTAAATTTAAAAGCAATTTTACTTATAGGATATTTTATTTCTAAATGTTACACTACATTTAACTATTTGATCGGGTTTGATCACCAAACCGAATAAAGGGTGGTGACTATGCCTAATCCCATCATAGTAGCTATGACTTGACTTCTATGATAAAGGCCTTTGCCCTACTATTCCTTAAGAAAAATTATGAGTAATATTTACTATAATTTAATAATTAATAAATTAACACAACCCCAGATTTAATGTCCTGACTCCGTACTAAATAGCTTAAGCTAAGCTAAGCACTTGTGTTATAGAATAAGACAACAGAAGAAACACAAATATAATACTTGTAACTTTACGACCTAGAAGACCTAGGAAAATCAAACATAAATCATTTTCTTTGAAATGAGAAGAGCAAATTCATTTATTTATTTATTTATTCTTACAAAATCCACAGCTCTTAAATATAATAATTACAGTAAACATATTTTTCTTACAGCCAATAACGGACTCACATTTTATCAACATAACTTTTGTGAACGACTAAATTGTCCAGTTAACCAGTATTCATCCCTTCAATCCCGTTGGATAACTTTGATACATTTTTCTTTTAAACGCGGAAATCTAAAACAATAAACGTTCACTTAAAAATAATACGTAATAATTATTCGCATGTTTATTGATTTCTAGTCGAAATAAAATTGCTATTTTATATCTGACCGCTATTAAAACAATGCCTAACTGCTGTCGCTACCGTACTTTTCTCGGTTATTGTATACCATTAACAAATGAGCTGTTATCAACTAAGTTCTGAGTACTACAGCGGGTCAAAGTATATTGGTCACCGAGATAATGATGTTGTCTCTTTTTGTCTCACATTAATTGCCAATACTACTCTCTCTGTCACGCGTTGGCCGATCAGACTTTGATGTTTTGTCAACAAAATAAAATAAATTAAATAATTGATAAAATATAAATACTTACGAGTCAAATGTTACACCATTCGCTTTATTTGAATTTGTAGTATTTTTCTTGCACAATAAAAAGGCACACGAAGGTATTTTGAGTGCTTTTTCCTGTCAAAAATCCAGGCAGCTGTATCGTCCAACTGTCACCGTGTGCAAACGGCAACTATAACGCGCTAATCCCAGTTGAGTTACACTAGGTTATTTGAGCTTCGACTCAAATCGGCGCGGTCCAAGTATGGCGAAGGCATATCTATGATTTAAATCTTTGTTCGCTGAATGTTTTTATCTTCCAGCTGCTGTTCAAGTTCCACGCTCATGCTCTCTTTGGATTTTTCGCCTAACTCACTTTCCGACTCAGATAGCTGTTCAGTCGTGCTCACTTCTGGCTCCTCGTGCAAACATCCACCAACATCTACATCCTCGCCGCTCTTACAACATTCACTCACATCATCTTCTGTGTATTCACTTTCATCGTCATAAAATCCGCATCTTTCACTCTCGTAAACACAATCTTCACACCGCCAAACAGGGTGAAATGGCGAACATTGGGGGAGGCCTATGTCCAGCAGTGGACTGAGACAAGCTGATGATGATGATGATGATATTTTTTAATAAATAGAACAAAATAAAATAACTCACCGTTACGCCAGTTTGGTCACAAATATCCTTTACTCTGTAACCACTTCTTCTAAGCGCAATTATTCGCTCCCTTTCAACTCTTGAGATTTGAGGCGCCATTTTCAATGAAACAGATTTATTCAATTTAAGATAAATAAAATTTTAAATTTTGATAACTGCTCTATTTGAAGTGACAATCTTAGCCTAGTGATAGGACTCGAACCACATTCGATTTGAATCGTGACGGTGAAAACTCGACTCGATGACCGCTCGTGCCGCGAGTCGGCATTATAGGGTAGGTATGTTGTGCATTTTTTTTGTGAAGAATGAGGTATAGTCAAAAGTTTATACACTCATTCTGGTGAAGGTAGTCGTTGTATAATTTTTGGGGATTATTTGAAAGTCAAGACTTTTTGGGAAAAGTCAATTAATAGTAATATTCAAATCGATGCGATGATTCGAATTACGCGTCAACTCGATTCTAGTTTTACCTATCGATTTGAGTCCCATCTCTAACGTACGCGCAGGCGGTGTGGCTTACCATCGATGAAACCATTCTATTGGCGCTCAGCTTATGTCACATCAACCATTGGCTAATTTAGGCATACTGTAGAAAATCCACCAATAATATCAAAGCGACTTTCTTTCTAACACAACTGATGCGTCGTAGTTATAGTTATGTATAATGGGTAACCTGATGTGCTGCCGTGTGTACATTGTATGTACTTACTGCTAGACGTTTCGGCTACGTTGCAGCAGCCGTGGTCACAAGCGAACTGGCGGTGCACGGCGTCGTCTGCTAGGGCCCGGCAACGAATCTTCGGACACCCTCACATTTTTTGATATTAAATCGCCACTAGTTGTACTGTCAGTGAAGCTACTCCGACACACTACACTAACCGTATCGGTGTTTGTTTGCGTTGCTAACGGCCTAGCACGGGGTTTGCACTTGTTAATCACTGGATTCCATGTAGATGATATTTTAAATCCGTCTTCCCGATTGAAAGTATTATACTTCTTAATTTCAATTGCTTCACGCACCATCCTGGTATGATAATGACGATCTGTGGAGAGGATTTTCGGGTCATGCAGTTCCATCCAGTGATTAACTCCCATTTCCAATAGATGTTCAGCTATGGCCGATTTGTTCGCCTGTCGATTTTTTATAGCTGCGATATGTTCCTTGACACATTCTGCAATAGTCCGCTTCGTTTGTCCAATGTAAGAACTACCGCAACTACAATCGATTTTATAAACACCCGGAGTCTGAAACGGTATAACATCTTTTGGTGACCGCAGTTGTTTAGATATTTGACATAACGGAGTATATACAGTCTTAATGGAGAAATTCTTCAGTACTGTTCCAATTTTATCCGTTATGCCTTTAATATAGGGTAAAAATGCTGCCTGGCGGTTCACCTCTGGATGTCTTTCCTTCCTCTTTTGCCTTCTCAACAACTTCGGCATATTATATCCATTTCGTCGAAGTACCTCCTGAACATGCGCAAGCTCAGACTGGAGATGTTCAGGGTCGCAGAGGTTATGAGCTCTATTAGTTAACGATGATATAACTGCTTGCAAATGCCGAGGATGATGATGCGAGGAGGCGTGTAGGTATCGGTCCGTATGCGTGGGTTTCCGGTAAACAGAATGTGAAAGTGTACCGTCTTCTTTCACTCTAATCTGCACATCCAGGAATGCCAATGATCGGTCCCTTTCCATCTCGTAGGTAAACTTTATTTTCGGGTGGATCGAATTTAAGTGTACCATATATTGTTCGACTTCCTGCTGACCACCATTTATAATACAGAATACATCATCAACGTACCTCTTCCAGAGTTTTACAGTTTGAGGTCCAGTGGCTAGTGCTGTGTTTTCAAAATGCTCCATCCAGATATTTGCAATGACCGGTGCGAGTGGGCTACCCATTGCAACTCCATCGATCTGGAGGTAAAACTGTTCTCTGAATAAAAGGTAATTCCCGTCCAAGCAATTTTCAATCAGAACAATATACTCCTTCGGTAACTCCTCATCACAAAGTTTACCCTTGATCACTTCTAGGCAATCCTTCAACGGGACATTCGTAAAAAGCGACTCCACGTCGAAACTCACCAAGATGTCTCCAGGTTCCAACCGTATGCTCCTTACGATGTCCCTAAAATGGTAGGAATCCTTCACGAAAGACGGTGTTTTCCCAACCATGGTCTGCAACACTCCAGCAACATACTTTGCCAAGTCGTAAGTCGGCGAGTCAATTTGACTCACGATGGGCCGCAATGGTACGTTGTTTTTATGTATTTTCGGCAGTCCATAAAGCTTGGGGGGTTTTACAGGCTTAGGCTTATATAAAAAGGTGTACTCGTCCTCCGTAAAGATGTCCCTGTGCTCGTAGACCAGAGATCGAATGCGCCGTGTAACCCTGGCTGTAGGGTTATAGGATACTGGCTTGTACACATTCGTATCCGACAACAGAACCCTAATTTTGGAGACATAATCTTCAGTACTTAACTTATCACTACAGTGGCGTTTCCCTTATCGGCCTTTAGCACTAATATCCTCTCATTGTTACGCAACTCCTTTAGTGCTAGACGCTCTTCTGCAGTAATATTACTTTTAGGTAGTTTAGAATTTCGCAAAATTACCGCCACATCCTGCCTGATTATATCTGCATCTGCCGGTGGGACTCTGTTTCGCATAATCACCTGTTCTAAACTACACATTATGTCTTCATGGGGAATTCGCTGGGGTGTCATAGCAAAATTCATCCCCTTAGCCAGTACACTTCTTGACGGCTCATCCAGTACTTCATTTGACAAGTTGATTACAGTGCGTTCCATATTTAATTCGGTTGAGTCTGTATTAATCGCATCACTAGTAGGTATCCGCGATTCCAGTCCACGACGTTGGCGAGAACACAAAATACCAAATTTGCGTTCATGGCGGGCATGACAGAACTCATACGTACGAGACGCCTGTAGATAGGTAACTCGATCACACTTATCAAAATCATCACTAGATAATACCGCACTGCATTCCCGATGTAACGTGTACAATTCACTCACTACACCACTTACTACACTGTGGCAATTACGTATCAACTGCTTTAGCAGACTAACACTCGCGTTATTTAAAATTCTCTTCGAATGCGCGATATCACTACGCGGTTTTATGCGAACACACGTAAGTATGATTGCACTGTCCCGACATTTCATTAAAAATATCAAGTTCGTTTCTAAACGCGCCCGTTTCTTTCGAAGGAATTCTAGGTGTTTAACTTTTGACACAATATCCGACCCGTAGCGGTTAGATTTTCGCGTTGCATTATAACTATAAATTATTAAAACGGGAATTAACGCGACGTTTATTTAAATTAAATTCGATAATTCTTAAATTCAATCCACCCGAAAATAAAGTTTACCTACGAGATGGAAAGGGACCGATCATTGGCATTCCTGGATGTGCAGATTAGAGTGAAAGAAGACGGTACACTTTCACATTCTGTTTACCGGAAACCCACGCATACGGACCGATACCTACACGCCTCCTCGCATCATCATCCTCGGCATTTGCAAGCAGTTATATCATCGTTAACTAATAGAGCTCATAACCTCTGCGACCCTGAACATCTCCAGTCTGAGCTTGCGCATGTTCAGGAGGTACTTCGACGAAATGGATATAATATGCCGAAGTTGTTGAGAAGGCAAAAGAGGAAGGAAAGACATCCAGAGGTGAACCGCCAGGCAGCATTTTTACCCTATATTAAAGGCATAACGGATAAAATTGGAACAGTACTGAAGAATTTCTCCATTAAGACTGTATATACTCCGTTATGTCAAATATCTAAACAACTGCGGTCACCAAAAGATGTTATACCGTTTCAGACTCCGGGTGTTTATAAAATCGATTGTAGTTGCGGTAGTTCTTACATTGGACAAACGAAGCGGACTATTGCAGAATGTGTCAAGGAACATATCGCAGCTATAAAAAATCGACAGGCGAACAAATCGGCCATAGCTGAACATCTATTGGAAATGGGAGTTAATCACTGGATGGAACTGCATGACCCGAAAATCCTCTCCACAGATCGTCATTATCATACCAGGATGGTGCGTGAAGCAATTGAAATTAAGAAGTATAATACTTTCAATCGGGAAGACGGATTTAAAATATCATCTACATGGAATCCAGTGATTAACAAGTGCAAACCCCGTGCTAGGCCGTTAGCAACGCAAACAAAAACCGATACGGTTAGTGTAGTGTGTCGGAGTAGCTTCACTGACAGTACAACTAGTGGCGATTTAATATCAAAAAATGTGAGGGTGTCCGAAGATTCGTTGCCGGGCCCTAGCAGACGACGCCGTGCACCGCCAGTTCGCTTGTGACCACGGCTGCTGCAACGTAGCCGAAACGTCAAGCAGTAAGTACATACAATGTACTTAAAAATAAACGTCGCGTTAATTCCCGTTTTAATAATTTATAGTTATAATGCAACGCGAAAATCTAAAAAACCTAAATTATTTAATATTTATTTTATTGCTATAAAATACAGGCTCTCGATCTTCAAACAACTTTTTGATGCTCCTCATCAGCTTCTGAAGGTCGTGCCACAGCACCGCAGTGCCGGTGTTCAGCTGAACCTTCGCGGTGAGCAGCGCCTTCTTGTAGCGGTCCAAGGGCGGCGTCTTGAGCGCGTCGCTGGTGGTGTAGGCGCGCACCTCCACGTAGTAGGCGCCGCTCAGCGAGGCCGACCGCCGCACGCAGCCGTTGGCTACCTTGCTAGTCAGGCTGCTATCTAGCGGGAGCGTTGTTGAGCTCCGACGTCGGGAATTCTCCACAGCGAGAGCCTCCTCTTCGTCGGATAGCAGCCCGAACAAATCCTTGGAATTCTTGGATGGAACTCTGAAAAAAATAAAAAATAGGTTAATACTGAGACCTATAGATACTCGTCTTGCCATACTCTAGTAGGTGCAGCTGCTACAACCTTCTATGTACAGACAAACAGACGTCAGTCAGACTAAACATGTTTAATTAAATAATCACCCGTATGTCGACCACCATAATCTATCAAATTACCTCAATTGATATTGAACTAAACGTGTTTGACATTAAGGTGTCATCAAGGTGTAATCGATTGAAGAAATTTGACAGATTTGTTGTATAGCTGTCTCTACCGCACACCCATAGTCATACGCTCACACTCGCGCACACGCATTCGCTCACCGGCCGTCACCGAGATAAATAGTTACCGTGATATAGGGAATCCTCACACGCACACATACACATACACTCATATACATACACATACACCCACATGCATATTACTGATCAAACCGCTTACCGAGATTTAGAGGTGCGTTTCTTTTTCGGTACTGCAGGCTCAGTTTCACACTCGGAGTCTGATCTGTTTGGACAAAATTAAACAAATAATAATAAATTGAAATAGAACAGTACAACTGTAACAGAAACATAGGTATGGGTATAGTTACCTCTTAGTTATTTTACGAGAAGTTGAGGCAGCGACACTCTCTCCAAACACGGATTCAATCTCGGACTCGGACCTGCAAAGTTAAACAGAAATGATGTGTATTAGTCGAAGTCATGACATATCCACGGCTTAACAAGATCAGCGTGAAGCGGGAAGCCTGCGCTGTGTTTCGTCGAGTGAGTGAGGTTACCGGAGGTCTAATCACGGGGTTAAAAGGCTGGCAGCGTGACACCCTTGATATTGCAAATGTCTATGATCGGTGGCTTACCAGGTGAACCGTCTGCTCGTCTGCCACCTATGACATAACAACATAAAAAATAATGCAGTGAGACATCGAATGAAGTTAGTCGGATGGATGATTGTCTGCGAAAAAAAAAACAAAGTTAATAAATAATTAAACTTACATAGTTTTACCTTGACGGTTCTGGGTATTCTTCGGTTTAAAGATTTTTATTATCTCATAAAAGAACATAGTTCACTTACAATGAGCTTAAAAATAATATGTTAATTGAAGTAAGTTATTGATGTCTGACATATCACACTTTCACTAGAATATTTTATCAGTGACGTATTTCTTCAATTTCGACTTAAAAATGCCAAAAGATTCAATTCAATTCAATTCAATTTATTCATAGCAAAATACATGTTGCGTCGAATATGTTGGTAACGTTATAGATTACAATGGTTAAGTACTTATCTATTATTACAATGTCAGAAATATATATCTATTAATAAATTACAATTATAATTATATTCTTAAAAACTATTGACAGCTAACAATTAATAATAATGAAATATAAAGCCCATAAAAATAATTGCCCAATAATAAAATTCACAAGAACAAAACAAAATATATATATACCTATCTAATTATATTAAAATGTCAACTCCATATTAAAATGTCAACTCCATCGTGTCAAGCCAGCCCATCTTGAAAGTATTCCGCTAAAGAATAATAACATTTTCCAATTAACAACAATTTAAGTTTCCTCTTAAAGATAGATAATTTTTTGATGATTTTTAACTCTACTGGAAGCCGATTATACAGACGAACTGCCTGGTAGCAAGCACTGTGTTTAAAAATATTTAGTTTTGGCCAATCTGTGTTGCCTCTAATGGGAATATCTTTCCTTCTCGTGGTAAGTCTTGCTTCTCTCTCTAGGGGTGTCTCCACTTTGCTTGGGTGTTTTATTATATCGCATAGTGTGACTAATATATACAGGCATGGAGCTGTCAGAATCCCCAACTTAACAAAATAACCTCTACAAGACTCACGTTGGGATAGGCGGAAGATTATCCTAATTGCCCTCTTTTGCGCCACAAAAGCTTTGCTGATATTATATTGGTAGCTGTAGCCCCAAAGTTTAATACTGTATCGCAGTCTTGAGTCAATTAAAGCATTATACGCCATTTTTAGCTGTTCAATCGTAACCTCATCTCTAAGACTTCTCAGTACATGGCAAGCTGAGCTAAGGTTGTTTGCGACACTTTTTAGTTCTATTTTCCAGTTAAGCAAAAAGTCGATATGAACACCCAGAAACTTAACATTTTTCACCGCTGTGATATCAATATTATTTAATGAGCATTCCAAGGCGTCATTATTTCTCGATGTTGATTTGAATAACATGACATTCGTTTTCTGGGTATTGACAGTCAAATCGTTGATGCCAAACCAGGAAGAGAAAGCCGACAATGCTTTATTAACTTTAAAATTTAATTCCGGTAAGGTATCCGCTGTTATAATAGCATTTGTGTCGTCCGCAAATATTATGGGTTCCACATTTTGCAACTCCGTTTTTATAAAATCAGTCAAGTCATTTATAAAAACAATGAAAAACAATGGTCCCAAAATGGAACCCTGAGGTACTCCTTTTCTTATAGTGACCATTTCCGATTTAAAAGTAAACTCTTCAGAGTCACTTAAAGACTTCAGCTCCACATACTGTTTTCTGTTATTCAAGTAGCTTCTTATGAGACCTAGTTGTTCATGACTTACACCATAATGAGCCAATTTACCTAACAAAATGTCGTGGTTAATAGAATCGAAAGCTGAACTCAAATCGAGAAAAACTCCTGCCACCTTTTTCTGTCTATTTAAGTTTGTCACCACATCGTTTATAAGCGCATCTATAGCTTTGACGGTACCAACTTCCCTTTGATATCCAAATTGCCTCTTACTCAGTACGTTATTCCCAGTAAAATGGTCTAATAATCTCGCTTTAATTAGTTTTTCGAAAAGCTTGGAGAAGATTGGTAATAAAGAGATAGGCCTGAAGTTTTTCACATCATTCCTGTTTCCCTTTTTGAAGATAGGTATGATTTTGGCGACTTTAAGTTCGTCGGGAAAAACGTTCTTCGCAAAGAAGCAATTGAATGTGTTGCTTAAAGGCACCGCAAGAATATCTATATTTTGTTTCAGAATACTAATTGGAACCTCATCATACCCCGATGAATTTTTGCACGCCATTCCTACCACAAGTTTTTTTATTTCTTCAGGAGTAACCTTTTCCCATTGGAGCTCTTTGACCACTTTTGGAGTGCATTTATTTAATAGTTCAATTGCGTCATTAGAATTGGTTTTACCAACTGCACTACCAGTGTCAAATTGTTTGGAAAAGATTTCTACTACATCTTGTGGATTATCTATTATAATACGGTTGTTATCCTTGAGTTTATACTGAACTTCCCGATTTGTTTTGCCTTTATTTCTGTGTTTATTTACTACTTTCCAAATGGCTTTAGCGGAGTTGCAAGATTTATTAAGTTCACTTTGCACGGAGTATTTTTTTGCATTTCTAACTAATTTGCGGTATAGACTCAAGTACTTGGCACGATATTCAATGATAGATTGATCATTTATCTGTCTATCAGCCGTTTTTAAAAATCTTTTCATGAGACTTGACACTTTGAGTCCCTTGGTTATCCATCGTATCGTATTCATTTTATTGAGGTTGACTTTCCGTCTTTGTACAGTATATGTTTCATTAAAGGTTCCCATAAATGTAGGCAGAAAGTGATCAGGGTCCCCAATATCTTCCGAATTCCCAATTTTTTGTCGGAAGATAGCGTGATTATCCGCACTGAAATTTCTCCGGTAACGCCAAGCAAATTCGTTCTTGTTATCTTTCTTGCTAGTTAAGGTTGTTGCGATCTTACATACTAGAGCAATGTGACCATCAGATAATCCATTGTCATCAGATGAATAACTTAAAATGTCATCATCCGACATATTAGTTATTATATTATCTAAGCTCGACTCATTATTTCCTCTTTTAAAGGTAACACAGTCATATAGATATCTAAAATTATAACATTGTAATAAATTTTTAAAATTATTGTGATTTTCACTATCAGTCAGCACGTCAATATTGAAGTCGCCACAAATAATTCCCCTTTTATCAAAAAGGTAATCAAGTAATTTTTCTAAGTTTTTCAAGAAGGGCTCAAAAGTCTTTTGTGGGGGTGTACGATAACAGCAGAATAAATTTATATTTGTATCAACATCTCTAATACCACATATTTCAAAGCATTCAGTAACATACAGTTTTTTACATATAAGAATCTCTTCGGTAGTGCGCCCCTTCAGTCCTAATATTAGGGTGCCTCCACGCTTTTTCTTACTTCTTACATTGTAAGTACTCAAATTATAATCACTTAATGCAAACAAATTTACATTTAATTGTGTTAAAAAATGCTCACTTATACAAAGATAGTGTGGTTTATTTCCGCTAAAAGTTCCTAGATATATCTCAAAATCGTCCTTTTTGGATGTGATTCCACATACATTTTGACTAAAAATTTTAAGAGTTTGTTGTTTTAATGAAGATTTTTCGGTTATATTACTTAAATCAAAACTGACTTCTCTAGTGACGAAAAAACTTATCTGCCGTCCTATTACTATCCTGTTCATTGAATTGTGAAATTAAGTTAGCTAAGTCATTAAATATAGTTCTAAGCGCCTTATTGTTTGGGCGTCCAGTATAAAAATTAAACATGTCAGAGGAATAGTTCAAGTTCTTATTGCTGTCAATTACATAGACATATTCATGAGTAATATTGTCTGAAAAAAGCAGGTTGTTAAAACTTTCTATGCGATAGTTAAATAAATTTACCGCTTCACGACATTTAAAGGTAGGCAGCATAATGATAACATTTGTGTGTTTAACCAACAATAATTCTTGGCGAATGATCTCAATAACAAGGGAAAGGTCTTTCGACTCTGTAAAATCATTTTCACCGATTAATAGTACACAGAAATCATCTAACGTAAAATCTTGTAGCGACATATCACACTTTCACTAGAATATTTTATCAGTGACGTATTTCTTCAATTTCGACTTAAAAATGCCAAAAGATTCAATTCAATTCAATTCAATTTATTCATAGCAAAATACATGTTGCGTCGAATATGTTGGTAACGTTATAGATTACAATGGTTAAGTACTTATCTATTACTAGTGGCCGCCCGCAACTTCGTTTGCGTGAACTTTATGACTCTTGCCTTAAAGATGATTATTTAAATAGAATTAAACAAAAATATTACTTATTATAAAAGTTCGTTTATAGGTTAATAGATTTTTAAGGCGGCTCATTGATATTTTATACGAAATGCTAAGGAATGGAACAACTTGCCGGCTTCTGTATTTCCAGAGAGCTACAATTTGGGTGTCTTTAAGTCGAGAGTGAATAGGCTTCTTCTGGAAAAGCACGCTACATCTTAGACCTCATTGTCACTCTCCATCAGGTGAGATGAGGTCAAGTGCAAACCCATTTAATATTTAAAATATCAACTTCTAATGAAAGTAACCCCCAAATTATTTTTTATTCCATTAGGGGATGTATGTATTCTATTAAAGTTGGAATCTTATATTTTATCCATCAATTCTGTCAAATAATGTGTATGCAAAAGTTGGAGTAAATTGGGCCAAGGAATCGCGTAGTCCCATGAACAAACTTTGAACCCCCTTTTCGCTCCATTACGGGTTTAAGTTCGGAATATCCTTCCTTATAGGATCTCATCCAAAAATGCTCATCACATTTGACAATTTTCCATTCCATTTCATTCCATATTTGTTATAGTGTAGGTGGGCTCTTAGAGGTCCAAACCAGATGTTCCATGATCTTTGATTTTTTTTCATGGCATCATAAACTGCTCATCAATCTGAACAACTTTTGCTAAGGTGCCATTGAACTACCTCTTATAGTTTAGCTGGGCTGTTGTGGTTCTACATCAAGGAGCCTGGTCTTCAAAATGTAATATATCCTATAAGTTGCCCTGATATTACAGCTATACAATAAAAAAAGTTTTATTCGAATTGGTTCAGTAGTTTCCGAGATTAGCGCGAACAAACAGACAAACAGATAAACAGACAAACAGACAAACAGACAAACAGACAAACCAGACAGACAAAATTTTTAAAAATCATTGATTCATGTTCTGTTACTGTTTTTTAGTCGTCCTAAGTTATTTTGAGATAAATATCTTCAATGTACAGACACAGCTTTTTTACATTTTTATTATATGTATAGATTACAATGTCAGAAATATATATCTATTAATAAATTACAATTATAATTATATTCTTAAAAACTATTGACAGCTAACAATTAATAATAATGAAATATAAAGCCCATAAAAATAATTGCCCAATAATAAAATTCACAAGAACAAAACAAAATATATATATACCTATCTAATTATATTAAAATGTCAACTCCATATTAAAATGTCAACTCCATCGTGTCAAGCCAGCCCATCTTGAAAGTATTCCGCTAAAGAATAATAACATTTTCCAATTAACAACAATTTAAGTTTCCTCTTAAAGATAGATAATTTTTTGATGATTTTTAACTCTACTGGAAGCCGATTATACAGACGAACTGCCTGGTAGCAAGCACTGTGTTTAAAAATATTTAGTTTTGGCCAATCTGTGTTGCCTCTAATGGGAATATCTTTCCTTCTCGTGGTAAGTCTTGCTTCTCTCTCTAGGGGTGTCTCCACTTTGCTTGGGTGTTTTATTATATCGCATAGTGTGACTAATATATACAGGCATGGAGCTGTCAGAATCCCCAACTTAACAAAATAACCTCTACAAGACTCACGTTAGTGTTGCCTGAAAATCGATTGTACATCGATTATAATCGATTGTGTAAAATGGGGCCCCAATAATCTAACAATCGATATGATAATCGATACTATCGATAATATCGATATAATCGATAATATCGATTCCTATCTTTATCCAATATAATCGATTATATTCGATTAATCGATTATAATGCGTAGTCAATTACAATATAATTGATATTATCGATAGTATCGATATCAAGTTTTGAAGCGATACTATCGATAATATCGATTATATCGATCTAATCGATTTAATTGACTTATCGGCTAAGATAGTATCGCTATGAAGCTAAGAAGACATAATATGAATGACGATTAAATCTTAAAAATAATTGCAGATTATTCGATTGCAACAAAATAATCGATACAATCGATAGTATTGCCTTGATTCCAGTATCGATTTAATCGATTTAATCGATAGTATTATCTACATAAACAATTATAATCTAATAATTGTTAATAATCGATTATATCGACCTAAAATGAATATCGATATTATCGATTTGATCGATAATATCGATACTATCGATAGTGCAATCGATTTTTAGATTATTTAGGGTGGACACAATCGATTAATCTATAATCGATTATCAGGCAACACTAACTCACGTTGGGATAGGCGGAAGATTATCCTAATTGCCCTCTTTTGCGCCACAAAAGCTTTGCTGATATTATATTGGTAGCTGTAGCCCCAAAGTTTAATACTGTATCGCAGTCTTGAGTCAATTAAAGCATTATACGCCATTTTTAGCTGTTCAATCGTAACCTCATCTCTAAGACTTCTCAGTACATGGCAAGCTGAGCTAAGGTTGTTTGCGACACTTTTTAGTTCTATTTTCCAGTTAAGCAAAAAGTCGATATGAACACCCAGAAACTTAACATTTTTCACCGCTGTGATATCAATATTATTTAATGAGCATTCCAAGGCGTCATTATTTCTCGATGTTGATTTGAATAACATGACATTCGTTTTCTGGGTATTGACAGTCAAATCGTTGATGCCAAACCAGGAAGAGAAAGCCGACAATGCTTTATTAACTTTAAAATTTAATTCCGGTAAGGTATCCGCTGTTATAATAGCATTTGTGTCGTCCGCAAATATTATGGGTTCCACATTTTGCAACTCCGTTTTTATAAAATCAGTCAAGTCATTTATAAAAACAATGAAAAACAATGGTCCCAAAATGGAACCCTGAGGTACTCCTTTTCTTATAGTGACCATTTCCGATTTAAAAGTAAACTCTTCAGAGTCACTTAAAGACTTCAGCTCCACATACTGTTTTCTGTTATTCAAGTAGCTTCTTATGAGACCTAGTTGTTCATGACTTACACCATAATGAGCCAATTTACCTAACAAAATGTCGTGGTTAATAGAATCGAAAGCTGAACTCAAATCGAGAAAAACTCCTGCCACCTTTTTCTGTCTATTTAAGTTTGTCACCACATCGTTTATAAGCGCATCTATAGCTTTGACGGTACCAACTTCCCTTTGATATCCAAATTGCCTCTTACTCAGTACGTTATTCCCAGTAAAATGGTCTAATAATCTCGCTTTAATTAGTTTTTCGAAAAGCTTGGAGAAGATTGGTAATAAAGAGATAGGCCTGAAGTTTTTCACATCATTCCTGTTTCCCTTTTTGAAGATAGGTATGATTTTGGCGACTTTAAGTTCGTCGGGAAAAACGTTCTTCGCAAAGAAGCAATTGAATGTGTTGCTTAAAGGCACCGCAAGAATATCTATATTTTGTTTCAGAATACTAATTGGAACCTCATCATACCCCGATGAATTTTTGCACGCCATTCCTACCACAAGTTTTTTTATTTCTTCAGGAGTAACCTTTTCCCATTGGAGCTCTTTGACCACTTTTGGAGTGCATTTATTTAATAGTTCAATTGCGTCATTAGAATTGGTTTTACCAACTGCACTACCAGTGTCAAATTGTTTGGAAAAGATTTCTACTACATCTTGTGGATTATCTATTATAATACGGTTGTTATCCTTGAGTTTATACTGAACTTCCCGATTTGTTTTGCCTTTATTTCTGTGTTTATTTACTACTTTCCAAATGGCTTTAGCGGAGTTGCAAGATTTATTAAGTTCACTTTGCACGGAGTATTTTTTTGCATTTCTAACTAATTTGCGGTATAGACTCAAGTACTTGGCACGATATTCAATGATAGATTGATCATTTATCTGTCTATCAGCCGTTTTTAAAAATCTTTTCATGAGACTTGACACTTTGAGTCCCTTGGTTATCCATCGTATCGTATTCATTTTATTGAGGTTGACTTTCCGTCTTTGTACAGTATATGTTTCATTAAAGGTTCCCATAAATGTAGGCAGAAAGTGATCAGGGTCCCCAATATCTTCCGAATTCCCAATTTTTTGTCGGAAGATAGCGTGATTATCCGCACTGAAATTTCTCCGGTAACGCCAAGCAAATTCGTTCTTGTTATCTTTCTTGCTAGTTAAGGTTGTTGCGATCTTACATACTAGAGCAATGTGACCATCAGATAATCCATTGTCATCAGATGAATAACTTAAAATGTCATCATCCGACATATTAGTTATTATATTATCTAAGCTCGACTCATTATTTCCTCTTTTAAAGGTAACACAGTCATATAGATATCTAAAATTATAACATTGTAATAAATTTTTAAAATTATTGTGATTTTCACTATCAGTCAGCACGTCAATATTGAAGTCGCCACAAATAATTCCCCTTTTATCAAAAAGGTAATCAAGTAATTTTTCTAAGTTTTTCAAGAAGGGCTCAAAAGTCTTTTGTGGGGGTGTACGATAACAGCAGAATAAATTTATATTTGTATCAACATCTCTAATACCACATATTTCAAAGCATTCAGTAACATACAGTTTTTTACATATAAGAATCTCTTCGGTAGTGCGCCCCTTCAGTCCTAATATTAGGGTGCCTCCACGCTTTTTCTTACTTCTTACATTGTAAGTACTCAAATTATAATCACTTAATGCAAACAAATTTACATTTAATTGTGTTAAAAAATGCTCACTTATACAAAGATAGTGTGGTTTATTTCCGCTAAAAGTTCCTAGATATATCTCAAAATCGTCCTTTTTGGATGTGATTCCACATACATTTTGACTAAAAATTTTAAGAGTTTGTTGTTTTAATGAAGATTTTTCGGTTATATTACTTAAATCAAAACTGACTTCTCTAGTGACGAAAAAACTTATCTGCCGTCCTATTACTATCCTGTTCATTGAATTGTGAAATTAAGTTAGCTAAGTCATTAAATATAGTTCTAAGCGCCTTATTGTTTGGGCGTCCAGTATAAAAATTAAACATGTCAGAGGAATAGTTCAAGTTCTTATTGCTGTCAATTACATAGACATATTCATGAGTAATATTGTCTGAAAAAAGCAGGTTGTTAAAACTTTCTATGCGATAGTTAAATAAATTTACCGCTTCACGACATTTAAAGGTAGGCAGCATAATGATAACATTTGTGTGTTTAACCAACAATAATTCTTGGCGAATGATCTCAATAACAAGGGAAAGGTCTTTCGACTCTGTAAAATCATTTTCACCGATTAATAGTACACAGAAATCATCTAACGTAAAATCTTGTAGCTTTTGATGTAATTTAGTGACTAGTTGTTGAATACCTCCACCTGGATACATGTAGTGGCAGATTTCATAATGTCCCAGGTATGATTTGGCCGTACTTAAAATATCCCTTCGTTTTGAGTAACTAAGAATGTGTATTCGTGATGTATTCCTGTTCTTTTCTGGATAAGTTAACTGTTCTTTAGGGGAGTCATTTCCAGTTTCGTGTGTTTCCAAGGAAGGAGGAGAAGGAGTCAATTCAGCTTCTAGAGTGTTCTCCACAGAGAAGTCTACAGTTGCTGTTTCATTTTTTGTCTCTATGTTTGGCATGCTATGGTTTACGAGTTTCCGGTCTTTTATTCTTTTTCTCCTGCTGACAATATTTGTGTTCTGACATAATTTTTTTAGTTTGTCTATTCTTTTTACATATCCCTTTATCTCTAATTTAAGATTACAATTTTCAGATAACATGGACTCTATTTCGTTTTCTGCTGATTCAAGTTGAGTTTTCAAGATTGACACCTGCTCTCTAAGGGACTCCATTTCATTTTTTTGTGTGATTTCTTCTAAATCCAAGCAACTCTTACTGCGTGGAAAGCCAATTGATGTTTCGTTGACAGGACCATACTCATCTCCAATATCCAAAGTTTCAGTGCTCGATAAAGAATCAAAAGAATTTTTCACAGGGATATTTACTATAAAGCCTTTTCTGCGCGTAGTAATATTCTCGTTATTATGGATAACAGATAGTTGCATAATATCATTCGTGCTGTTGTGAGAGTTTAACGCTTCATTTACCTCTCTACCCTCGTTTACATCCGGGGTTTCATAATGTGAAGGTCCGGGCATCGTAATTTCGGTACCTTTTAATGTGTCAGGGTTTTGTGCCACAATGTCTGAAGTGTCAAAACAGGGGTGATCAGAAGATTGTTCGAACTTAGGTCCGTTTACACCTTTCAATTTTCCCTCCTTTGGAACTAATTTTGGTTTTGATTTTACAGCATTCGCTGCTAGTGGTGTACTAGACTTCATGATACATTTATTGCATTTCCAAGTTAATCTCCTCTCCACAGTCATGAGATTGTATCTCTTCCAGACGACCTGAGAGCAACCATCAATACATAATATTCGTTGACAGGAGCTGCATTTGATGAAATCATTCCTTTTGCATTTTTTCTTACAACTACTGCAGTCCTTATTCATATTTATGGTTTGTTGTATCTTGATTATTTATGAAATAAAAAAAGTAAAAATAGTAACCAAGCTTTGTAAATAGTCAGAGGCACGAAAAAAAAAAATCTTGAATAGTGTGGGTTCGAACACTGATCCGCCAAAGTTGTGACCGGCCGTGTGCCCACTGCGCCACCGGATCGCTTGTTTACAGTGTCAATTTGCGGCTCAGTATCACAGCGCAGCAATGGCCGCTCGTCGCGGTGACTCAGCTTCGTTGTGGATGGGCAACGCTGCTTGTGGCCGCCCGCCCGCTGCCGCTTATGAATGGCGGTGACGACAACTAACCTCTACGCGCCGTGTAGTAAGAGGCGATCGCTCGGGGCCCGTCGTAGCACGTCGCGCTTGCTCGTCGATGCCGCTGTTGGTGACTCAACCGACTCATGCGATCGCTGCTCCACTCTGGTTTCAAATTAGGCCGGCCGTTGCCTATTTTCTATAAAATGCTTTCTTCGATTAATCCTTAGATATTGGCTGTAGCGATAAGTCGAAAATACTAAACTAGAGTACGTATTAACAGCTTTGAAATGATATAAAGTTTAAGGCAGAACTATGAAAATTTACTAAAGATTTTTGATAAAAATTGAAGAGCAATTCTAATAGCGTACTTCTTGGACCTTACTCGGACCGCGACTGATTGGCAATCTTTTACATCATTTGGAAGATTATTATACATCTGTGCTCCCTCAAACAATATATTTTTTTCCCGTGACTGATTCTTGGCGTAATTAGACTAATTTTATTTATGTTTCTCAAATTGTGCTTATAGGTCCGTTTTGTGAAAGTTATTTGTGAGTGTATCTTATCTGTTAGGATTTTTCTGATTAGGATGCAAGTAGTGTATGTGTAGATTTGTTTAAGGTTGTAAAGATTTGTTTTTTTATATAATAATTTTGTATCGAATAAGCGGTTGTATTTAAATAATGTTTTGATAATTTTATTCTGTGACGTTTGTAGGCATTTAATATTAGACGGGGCGGCACATCCCCATACCTCGATAAGATAATTCAAATGAGACTTTACTAGTGAGTTATATATAGTCATGCGGACCTTATTTGGGATACATCCCACGACTTTATGTAAGACAGAATTAAGGGAAATTAGCTTAGATCTAGTTTTTTCGATGTGAAATTTCCAGGTTAGCTTGTCATTTAATTCCAGACCTAAGTATTTTTCTTTATTGGAGCGGCGGATCACTTCATTGTTTAGTGTTAATGGATTGTGTTGTGGGATCTTCTTATTTTTTGCAGTGAAAATCATGTAAGTAGTTTTTTTTGTATTAACGGTAAGAAGATTATTTTGTCACCAGTCACTATACAATTTCAAATCAGCTTGCGCTTCTTCAACCAGATCAAGAAGATTTTTACCAAAATAAAAGAGACAGGTATCATCGGCGTACATAGTAATTTGTCCTTTAAGTCCTATTGTAGTAACATTGTTTACGTATATCAGAAATAACAAAGGTCCTAGAATTGATCCCTGTGGTATTCCACATTTTATTTGTTGCGATGTACTGCAATATTCTCCAATCTTAACGTATTGGTACCTGTTTTCTAAATAAGATTGGATAATTTTGAGAGCATTACCTGTTATGCCCAAGTCTTCTAGTTTCTCTAGTAGTATTTTGTGGCTAATAGTATCAAATGCCTTTTTTAGGTCTATGAATATTCCCAAACTTAGGTTATGTTGGTCAATACTTGTTTTAATTTTTGTTATGAGGTCTATTGTAGCCGAGAGTGTGTTGGATTGGTTTCTAAACCCATATTGACTGCAAGTGAGGAATTTTATGTTGACTAGGTGATCATGTATTCGTCTGTACAAAATCTTCTCAAAAATCTTGGATAATACGGGCAAGATTGAGATTGGCCGGTAGTTGCTAGGGTCTGTTTTCTTACCCGATTTGTAGATTGGTGTCACTCGCGATATCTTTAGACTATCGGGGAAGCAGCCTGCTGAAAAACACTTGTTCATGGAAAGCGTCAGATTTGGAATAATCAGGTCCGAGATGCATTTAATGGATTTAGTGCTTATTTCATCCATACCAGTACTTGTGCATGCGTTCAGCTGTTGTATTATGTTCTTAATTTCGTCTACGGAGCATGGCGTTATTTCTGTTAATTTGTGTGTAGGTGGATTCTTATCGTAAGTTAATATGTGTCTTTTATTAGTATTTTGGTGTACCTATATTTTTTATTTGTTGTGATAATTGAATGCCTACAGACGAAAAGAATTTATTAAAAATTTCGCATATTTTTACGCCGTCCTCAGTAACATTTACAGAGTCTAACATATGTTTGGGAGGAGCACAGGTGGTTTTGATTTTATTAGTAGCTAGTGTGTTAATTAAGTTCCAGGTCTTTTTAGGGCTACCTTCACAATTCCTAAATAAATCAAGATAGTATTTCTCTTTGGCATCCTTAATTAATGTCCTGACCTTGTTTCTTTCCACTATAAAGTTATCTATTTTAGTTTTATCAGTTTTTTGTTGTTCCCATAACAAGTTTCTCTGCTGAATTTTTTCGATAGTGGTTTTATTGATCCAATCTTCCTTGGGAGAATTCAGTATTTTTTCTTTGGTTCTACGTGTCCTTTCAATACTTTTTTTGATAAAATCTTCCAATTTTTCATAAATACCATCACCATTTTCAAGCATACTTTCTTTTACCGTTTTATATAATTCAGCGTAGTTAATAGCAGTGTATTTTATTCGCTTCTTTTGTGCGTAGTGTTGTCTCAGTAACTCCACAAAAATCTGTTTATGATCAGTCATTGGTACATCCGCTATAGTAAAGTTAAAGAAGCTCTCATTAAGATTTGTAGATATATGGTCTATGATAGATTTCCTGGTGGCGCTTTCGCGGGTGTTGTACTCCGGGTCAATTTTGTTGACTACGTAGTATCCAGATTCGTCTAGGGTATCAAGGTATTTATTTGTGTCATTTTCTTGCGATAGCAGGTCAATGTTAAAATCGCCAAAAACCATACTTCTTTTTCTTTTCTCCAATTGTTCTGAGTAAGTCTCCAAAAACATGTCCGTATTTCTCTTGTCAGGCTTGTAAATAGCACCAATGTGGAGGGCAATGTTAGGTACGTATATCCACAAATAATGTATTCCTTTGATGTATTTTTCCTCGGTTATTTCAAAATTAAGACTGTCGTGAACATATATCGATACTCCCCCTCCGTTTTTGTCTGTTCTAATGCTGTATATGTGCGCATAGTTGGGCAACTGGTATGACATTGCATCGGATTCCGATTTAAACCAGGTCTCGGTCAGTATTAAAAAGTGTAGCGTAGCGACATTCAATGTTTTGAGCATGCATTCTTCAAGCAGAGATTCTGGAGCACTTTGTCGTAACCACTTGGCAGCGATTAGGTAGCAGAGATTCTGGAGCACTGGGTCGTAACCACTTGGGCAACGATTAGGTAGGTAACTACTTGAATTTTCGTTGCAGTAATGTAGTGACAATCGCCGATACACCGAATTTTATAATGCAAAAATTGATAATTTAGCAAAAATTGTTAGGGTTGACAAATTCACGCAAACGGTGTAGTTACTACGGGACTTAAAATTTGCATTGTAACACCATCACAGTGTTTTTTAATTGTGAGATTGTGTTTTTTGATTGTGAAAATATATTGCATTTTCGTGCTATAAAGTGTACTAAAATTAAATTTAAAAAAATGCATAATTATTTTGTGCTACTGATAGCTCAATGAGGGCAGATTCGACCAATTTTAAGCTGAGGATAAATTATGGTATGACGCTCTGATTTTTATGGAATGATAGCATTAAGTTGGTATATCATGGAATTACTGTCGGATAAAGCTTGGTCGAATTCTTAGTCGGTAAGAATCGACCGAGGTCATATTATCTGCTCATACAATCCTAAAATAGAGATATTGCAGTCACTTGACTATTTAATAATAAAAATTTTAAGTATATTTTTAGAAAAAAAAAATTGTCTGAAATATACTTCAAAACATTTTAACCAACCCTACTGCAAAGCAAGCAAGAAATTCAAGAGCTGTTATGTGCCTGTTGTGTTTAATTGTACACACATAAGAGTTTTTAAAGTCGCAACGACCAAATAATATTGCAACCATGCAGTTTTGCTGTGCGCGATCCAAAGTACATCGCATATTTGTTTGACCTCAATTCGTTTAAACGGAATTTTCCATATTATTTAGATAATACTTTTTAATCTTAATTATAGGTATAAAAAAAAACTATAAGAAATTTGTTCGAAACGGATTAAATTTAATATCATTATTTACTTATATTGACAAAATATTATGCGTCCACTTTGAAAATAATTACTTAACAATCAGGTACCTTGGTATATAAATACACCTTTTAAAACCATTTTGAGGTCAGCATGGATTTAAGGACATCCGAACCTATTGCAACTTAATGTAGGTAATCTGTTATCTAATCTAAAGTTAAAAGTTTGATCGTGGGATGAATAATTTTATCTAGTAAATAGTTACTATGAGTTCTCTTAAAATATTTAAATCCCTTAGATGTTTATCATATAAAAATACCAATTTTAATATAAAACATGTTGTATACATATTGAAAATAACATTATTATAACGAAATCAAATGTTTAAATTCGTAAATTAGTTTCAAAGATTATTAAAAACATACAAACACAGGTTCGGTGGTTAGGGTTTTTTTTTTATATTAGGGGCATTTTTTTTGAAGATTGTAGGTCCATCGAGGTATAGGGCATGGTTCCTTAAGCGCGTGAAGTGTTAAATAAATCATTAATTAGGTACCTATCTACTTCCCAGTTTTGTTACAAATAAACATACGAGTATACTTGTATTGTGCACAATGAAACAAATTGTTGTACAAAAAATCTGATGCTGTGGTTCAAAAGTCTAGTCTCTGTTTATCAAAAGCAGACACCAGGGTAGAATGGTTTACATTAACAAGATTATGTAAAACACAAACGCCTTAACTAAAGAAAAAATAAACCGTCGTCATTGCTCATGAAAAAATTGTAGGCTTTTTTAATTAAGAATACACCTAGGAATGAAAAGACCAAAATAAATTGACAGTCCTTATCTCTTGAGATTTTTATATTAACTATCAAAGGTCCAAGCCTGGTATATTTACTATACTGCCCTGTTACGCACAAGTATGCTATTTTAAATTATACGAGTTACGCGTAACCAGTGCGAAATACTCTTAAAAAGTGTGATCTATATGGCACTAAAGACAGTTTAAAAAAAATGTATCAATGAGCCAGAAACTCATATGACAAATTCGTTTAACTTAATTTTTTATCGTTGCAGCCATGCCTAACTCATTCAATTTTAAGTTAACAGAGATAGGCATCATATACCAATAAATTCTGCTACTTAATCTAAATCTGTTAACTTGAAGTTGAAATAGTTACGCGTGGTCACTCGATGCGCGCGGAACAGTGGGCGGCGTGCACCTTGCGGCCATTTATTAGGGTTCCGTAGCCAAAATGGCAAAAACGGAACCCTTATAGTTTCGTCATGTCCGTCTGTCCGTCTGTCCGTCTGTCCGTCTGTCACAGCCGATTTACTCGGAAACTATAAGTACTACAGTGATGAAATTTGATGGGAATATGTGTTGTATGAACCGCTACAAAAATATGACACTAAATAGTAAAAAAAAGAATTGGGGGTGGGGCCCCCCATACATGTAACTGAGGGATGAAATTTTTTTTTTCGATGTACATACCCGTGTGGGGTATCAATGGAAAGGTCTTTTAAAATGATATAAAGTTTTCTAAAAAACATTTTTCTTAAAGTGAACGGTTTTTGAGATATCAGCTCTCAAAGTCGTAAAAAGTATGCCCCCCCCCCTCTATTTTTATAACTACGGGGTATAAAATTCTAAAAAAAATAGAGGTGATGCATGCTAATTAACTCTTTCAACGATTTTTGGTTTGATCAAAGTATCTCTTATAGTTTTTGAGATAGGTTGATTTAACTGTAATTTTGGTTAAGTTATTGTGCTTACACTGAAAACGATATTTGCTGCTACGGAACCCTTTGTGCGCGAGCCCGACTCGCACTTGGCCGGTTTTTTCTTTACAATTCATGTCATTCATCATCAGCAACCCACACTCGTCTACTGCTGGACATAGGTCTCACCTAATACACGTCATTGCTCCAGATTTTCGGCCATTCTCATCCAGCCCACACCAGCCAGCCTTCCAATGTCATCATCCCATATTGTCGCAGGGCGTCCAACACTTGGCTCACCGAGTCGCGATCTCCACTCAAGGACTTTACGGCTCCAATGGTTGTCAATTCTGCGGCTAATGTGACCAGCCTATTGCCACTTCAGTTTGCTAATTCGGTGGGCTATGTCTGTGACTCTTGACTCTGGTTTTCTGTCGGATTACATCATTTCTGATGCGGTCCTTCAGATATACTCTGAGAATAGCCCTTCTCATAGCTCTTTGAGCGACTTTAAACAAGTGGTCTACTCCAGCGGTGAGTGTCCAAGTCTCGGCATCAAAAGTCATGACCGGGAGGACGCACTAGTTGAAGACTTTCGACTTAAGACTTTGAGGGATGGGCGATGAGAAGACTTGACGAAGCCTACCAAATGCTGCCCAGCCTAGGTGGATTTTCTATTACCTTCTCTCTCGAAGTTGTTTCTGCCTAATTGGAGCGTTTGTCCTAGACAGACATATTCCTGCCGGGCTAAGATGCGCACCGCGACAAAATTTTGTCGACTCTCGTTCGCGAGAGCGTATCCTTCTATCCCGCTCCTCGCCCTGTCAGGTGAGCGAGAAGCAACTAGCGCTGACGCAATACGAGTGTCGACAAAATTATCTCGTGGTGCGCATCTTAGCCCGGCTGGACAACTTCGAGAGGTACTCCATTAATTGTGACCAGTCCCGAATCAACGAGCTCGTTGAACATGACCTTCGTTTTATCCAAGTTCATCCAAAGACCGATGTGTTTGGAAGATTCAGCCAGGCTGCTCACCATCTCCTGTAGGTCATGTAAGGTTTCTGCCAAGATGACGATGTGGTCTGCGAATCGCAGGTGTGACATCGCCATTAATATTGATTTCGCGCTCTTTCCAGTTAAGCGTTTCGAACATGTCCTGCAGCGCAGCGGAGAAGAGTTTCGGAGATATAACATCTCCTTGTCTCATACCACGTCGCAGCAGGACAGGCTCGGTTTGGCCATTTTGGATTACTAAGGACATATTAGCGGCGTCATACAGACACCTTAACACCTCTATATATCGCCAATCGACTTTGCACCTCTGTAAGGCCTCGAGAAGTTCTCGACGGAGTCAAAGCTTTTTCTTAGTCCACAAACGCCATGCACAGGGGCTGGTTATATTCTTTGGTCATCTGTATAACCTGTCTCACTGTGTGAATATGGTATATGATGCTATAACTCCGTCGGAACCCGGTCTGCTCTGCAGGTTAAGTTCCGTCAAGTCTTCGTGTAAGGTGATTCGAAATGACTCTTGAGAACAACTTATAGACGTGACATAAGAGTGAAATTGGTCGATAGTTCTTCAGTAAGGTTTATCGCCTTTCTTGAAGAACAATACGACCAAGCTCCGCTGCCACGCCCTAAGAGTTCTTTCGGAGAAAAGTTCCTCCAGCACCGGCTTTCAGAAGCTTGGTTGTGACTCCGTCTTCTCCCGGGGCTTTGACTTTGACTTTATAACTGGCTATAGAAGGTGTAAACTTCCGAAAGAATCTCTGGCTTTGACGTGGTGACTTCTCCATTTGTTATGGTCAACTTCGACAGGTGGCTTCTTCCAAGCTGTTGTACGAAGACTTTGGGCCCCTGGTTCTGCTCAATTGCTCTCTGTATTGAGAGTGCATTGAAGCTTCGGAGGTCACGTCTTAACAGCTTGGAGATGGACTTATTCAGAGCCCGTATGGATCGTTCCGCCTCTTGTCCATTAGGCCCAGAGTCTCTTTCGAAAGTTTAGACCGCTTGCCCGTACGTCGCCACCCACAGAATTTTGCACCCTCGTCCCGAAGGATTTTCACCACTTGGTCGAGTTCTTCGGTCAGTGTGGTATGGCGGCCTTCCTTATCCCGGAGATTCTTAGCACCCCCTGCCTGTCTGCCTGTCGTTAACAAAACCAGAATAGCAGGGCTGCCGGGAACTGGGGGCCGAGGCAATAATGTCTTCTTCATTAGGAGGATTATACCATAACCCACCACGCTGGACCAATGCGGGTTGGTGGGTGGTTTGCCAGGGCCTCTTTCGTTGATTAGCAATCGCTTTATTATATTACGCTAACTATTGGTCAAAAAATACAATTCAGCGATATTTAACAATTTGCTAAGGTTTTTTGACAATTAATTAACCACTAGTCAGTAAACAGGGCCTTTTAGTCAAACGCATCTAATACAACTAAGTAGATAACATAGATAGGCTTTCCCTGCATCGTGTGTTTTGGTTGCACCCAACTCTTCTAACTTAAGTTATCACACGACGCGTAACCACATTTGTATGAAGTTTTGGTTATGCGAAACTCGTTTATCTCAATTTAAAAATTAAGTTTTATAGAAATAAAAAAAAAATATATGTCAATATGTTCTAGAAGCATTTACACACCTAATCTGTCAGTTTCAATTATATAGCATGTTTCCTTAATACGCTACAAGTAAATGTTTGTTTAAAACTTCAAAGCCATTTTTCTCAAAACTATGTTTTTTGAGATAGCAGAGTTGTGCGTAACACGGCAGTATACCTACATTAGAACCATCTTAAAATAACACTGCGTGATGCTGCTTGTTTAGGTCCTAACTAAGGAGATGATTAAAAAGCGGACAGTAAATTTAGGTGCTGTAATTCTGCCGGTGTAGTTACATGAATAATTAGAAAGACGCGAATGGGCAAGTGTCGCCGGTGGGGTCCCGAGCAGAGTGGCCGATGATACGTCGCGGGCTTGTCCGCGGCGGCCGCTGTGACGTCACCGCTGCACTGCGCCCCGCACCTCTCCTCCCGTGCGTACGACGATGTTGTCCCAACATGCTCCCCGGCTTGAAGTCTGAAGAAGATGAGACTTCAAAGATCTGGAAGAGGGCAAATATTAACGCAAGCTCTTCGGATGGTGCCACTCCTGGTTTTAATTTCGGCAACTCTGGTGACATTGTCAGTACCAGGGTAAACGTTGACAATTCTCCCTAACGACCAGAGCAGAGGAGGAAGACCTCTATCTTTGATGAGGACAAGCGAGCCAATTTTTAGCTCTTTCTTCGAGGACTGCCACTTGACCTTCTGTTGTAATAGAGTTACGTACTCGAGAGAGAAGCGAGTCCAAAAATGTTGTTTGATTAGCTCTACTCTCTTGAATCTGTCGAGCCGGCTGATGTTCGTCTCCTCAGGCATCTGTGGAATAGACACGAGTGAGCGTCCAATTAAGAAATGGGCAGGAGTAAGGGCGGTTAAATCATGAGGATCCGAGAAAAGAGGAGTAAGGGGGCGGGAATTTAAAATGGCCTCTATTTGAGCGAGGCATGTATTCAATTCCTCGAATGTAAAATTGGTGGTGTGGAGCAACCTTCTAAGGTGATGTTTGGTAGATTTGACGGCTGCTTCTGCCAAACCGTTGAAGTGAGGACTGTAAGGGGGGACAAATTTAAATTCTATACCCTCTTGGGCAACTTGGCTTTCAAGATTGGACTGAATCAAAAATCTTGACAGTTCATTGAATGTGCCTACGAAATTAGTTCCGTTATCGGAAGTTATACTTTGGGGTTTTCCCCTACGTGCAACAAAACGATTAAGGGCAGCTAGATAAGCCTCCGAGGAAAGAGCCGTGACGAGTTCGATATGACAGGCTTTAATCGAATTGCAGATGAAGATTGCCAAAAATGACTTAACAAGACGACAACCTCGACCCTTGCGGTCGGCTACCAACACTGGACCTGCGTAGTCTACGCAACAATGTAAAAAAGGGAACTGTAATTCAGTTCGAGATGTGGGCAATTGACCCATAATGGGTTGAATTGTATCTGCCTTGTATCTGCAACACCGAATGTTCACATTTGTGAACTGTTGCTTTTGCTAAGTTTCTGCCACCAAAAACCCAGAAAGTTTGCCTAACATTGGCTAAAAGAAGCTGTGGGCCAGCATGTAAATATTTTAGATGTAAATGATTAAAAAGAATTTGCGTGAAATGATGTTTAGCACATAAAAGAATCGGGTGTTTAATATCGTATCTCCCGCCAACTCGTATTATATTATTTTCGTCAATAAAAGGCGATTCTTTTTAGGGAGTGCTTTTCCAGATTTAAGAATTGTGTGTTCTATGGGGAACATTTCCAACTGTACTTTTGAAATAATTAAATTTAATGCATTATTTAGTTCTTGTACTGTTAAATGACCTTTTAATTTGTTATTTTTATTAGAAATATTATGAATGAATCTTTGTATATATGCTATTGATCTTTATAAATATGTAAATTTTGATTTATTTTTTATTAAATGGGATATCGGATCAAATTCAGATTGATTATCAAGGACAACAGAACAAGCGACCAATTCAGGTAGATTATGCTTCTCGTCATACCTGTTATTAGGAGTCTTTGGCCAATCTGACTCATCTTTAAGTAAAAAACTTGGGCCAGACCACCACAAAGTAGAAGACCTGATGGAATCAGCCTTCAGCCCTCGAGAAGCATGATCCGCCGGATTGTCTTTGGTTGGTACATAGCGCCACGAGTAACCTTCCGTGTTTTCTTGAATTTCGTTTACACGGTTGCGGACAAAATTTTGAAGCTGAAGTGTAGGAGTATTTAACCATCCCAAGACGATGGTGGAATCGCACCAAAAAATGCAATCAACTATGGGTATTGTTAGGGCAGCCAAAACTTTACTACACAGTCTTGTAGCCAATAAGGCTCCGCATAACTCAAGACGCGGCATCGTTGTTGGCTTTATTGGCGCTACTTTGCTCTTGGATGCCAAAAGATGTACAGTTACCGTCCCCGAATGACTAACTGAACGAATGTACAAACATGCTCCATAAGCTCGCATCGATGCATCTGAGAAGACATGAATTTCAAAATGATCAGAGTTCTCATTTAGAACCCAACGCAGAATTTGTAAGGTATTAAGAAGAGGCAAAGTGTTAGCAAATGAGAACCATAGCTCTCTTATTTCTAAAGAGACTTCATCATCCCATGCGTATTGATCTATCCACAGCTTTTGCATAATAATTTTACTGTCGACAACACAAGGGCTGACGAGACCCAGTGGGTCGAAGATTTGACTGATCACAGATAAAATATGACGCTTAGTTACCGTGTTTTTAAGCTCTATATTAATTGAGAATGACAAGATGTCTTTATCGCAAATCCAATGCAAACCTAGAGTTTTAGAAGAAATATTATCAATACTGTCAGCAAATTCTAAAGTGTTGTTATCTACTTTTGATGTGTGTGAAATTGATTGTAATATAGTTTTATCGTTTGATTTAAATTTACGTAAATGAAATTGAGCTGAATTTAAGACTGAAATGACACCTTTACAAATTTGGATTGCTTTTTCTTTTGGCGATGAACCTCCCAAGTAGTCATCAACATAAAAATCTCTCTCAATAGCCTGCTGTACTTCGCTATCGTGAGCAGTAGATGCTTAACTAACTAAGCATTTCGTAGCAAGGTATGGAGCAGATGAAGTGCCATAGGTTAAGGTATTTAGCGTAAAAGTATTTAAAGGATCTGAAGGTTTCGTACGAAAAATAATTTGTTGCAGTGAGCGTTGAGAAGGGTGCAATTCAATCGCCCTGTACATTTTCTCAATGTCTCCAGTTACAACATATGTATGTTGGCGGAAACGGAGCAAAATTGACGTAAGGTCTTTCTGCACTGTAGGCCCTATCATTTGCAGGTCATTCAAGGACACACCTGTACTAGTTTTCGCAGAAGCATCGAATACGGTTCTAAGCTTTGTGGTGAGACTCGATTCACGAATGACGCCGTGATGAGGTAAAAAAAAATTAGGGAATTTAGAAGAAATATCTGATGGCTCTTCATTCAAAGACATGTGTCCTAAATTTTCGTATTCGCTCATAAATTCAGTGTATCTATGTTTGAATGTCGAATCACGGTCAAATTTTCTTTCCAAAGACAAGAAACGACATTTCGCCTTCTGAAAAGAGTCGCCTAAGACTGAAGGGTCTTTCTTTAGTGGCATACAAACTACAAAACGACCGTCCTCCTTGCGAGAAGTATTTTCAAGAAAATGTTGTTCACAATATCGTAATATCGTTCTTCTAAAGATAAGTTATGTTTTACTGGTACACTATCAAGTTCCCAGAAGCGAGCCAAATCTGGCTCAGATTGCTGACTGACGAAGTGACAAATAGCTGGGGAAGATTTTGTCTTAAGACGGGCTACATACCCTGACACAAGCCAGCCCAGTTTGGTCTCGTACAATTTGGGTTGATTTTTGCCTAAGTCTATGGAGTTATTACATAAGACTGACCAAAATACTTCAGCTCCAACCAATATATCTATGGCTGATGGAACGTTAAATGAAGGGTCAGCAAGATGAATTCCCAATGGAAGAGGAATGTTGTCTATATTAATGAAAGAAGATGGCAAAGATTTCGTTATGTGAGGCAAGATGTGACAATCAAGAGCAAGTTTGAATTCACTATGAATTGACATAATAGTAAGGCTGCAAGACTGTGTACTATGTGAAGTGCTATTATTTATTCCTGTTACTGTGGCGCCAGTACTTCGCCGCGACAAACCCAGCTTACCACACAAAGACTGTGAGATGAAATTCGCCGTGCTGCCGTTGTCCAGGAGGACGCGGGCGTGATGCACGGCGCCCTCGCGGTCCACCACCTTCACCATCGCTGTGGAAAGCAAAACATGAGGAGGAGTAGTAATCTGTATAACATCTGCGGAATTTGCAAAGTTATTTACTGGGACAGAAGGTCCAAGGGCGGGCGTCGGCTCATGTAAATGCAAAAGAGTATTATGTAATTTTTTGCAATTACCTACAGGGCACAAGACTACATTTATTTTCTACATGACCTGGTCTAAGACAATTCATGCAAACCCTTGACTCTGTTGCCTTTTGTATACATTGTTCAATATTCAGAGCTCTAAATGATTCGCAATTAAATAAGAAATGAGTTTGATTACACATGGGGCATTGATATGATTTTTTAGAAGTATTAAATTTTTTATTTTCATTTTTATTATGCATTTGATTTTTATCTATACTAATATAATAAAGCTGAAGAGTTTGTTTGTTTGTTTGTTTGAACGCGCTAATCTCCGAAACTACTGGTGCGATTTGAATAATTCTTTTTTTGTTGGATAGTCCATTTATCGAGGAAGGCTATAGGCTAAATAACATTACGGGGTTATAAGAAATTCCACGCGGACGAAGTCGCGGGCGGCCGCTAGTTGTAAATATTTTTATTATTAATTGTAGTTTGTAAGTATGAGTTAGGTTTAAATGTTTCTATTTTATTTGTTTTACTAATTTTTTTATGTTCATGTAAAGTTTCTAAAAGATCTGCTCTGTTATCCAAAAATTTTATAAATATATCTAGTGAAGGAATATCATTTAATGTGTTTCTGTGTTCCTCCCATTCCCTATGAGTCACGCTGTCTAGTTTATCCGCCATAATGTAAATGATGAGCGTATCCCAATATTGAGTAAGCTGGCCTAACGTAGATAACGCTCTAATGTTTTTATTTGTTAAGTCTATCAAATGGCGTATAGCAGAACATGACTCATTCCGTATGGGCTCGACGCTAAACAAAGATTTAACATGGTTATTTACTAGTAATCTTTTATTATTATACCTATCGCAAATTAATTGCCATGCAGACTGATAATTATCGGATCTAACGTCCAAATTGTCGATTACCAGAGCAGCACTACCCTTTAAAGACGCACGAAGATAATGTAGTTTATTGATGTCGTCTATATCGGATCTGGAATGAATTAAGGATATAAACGTATCTCTAAATTCTAACCAGTGTTGGTAGTGTCCATTAAAGACTGGTAACTCAATCTTTGGCAACCTAACGCAATTAGATTTAAATGCACCCGCCTGTATATCGTGGTCACTCGAAGCGGCTCCTCCTCGAAGGTCGCGCAGCTGGGGAGGGCGCACGCCGAGCAGCCGGCGCGCCTCCGCCACCAGCTTGAAGTACACGTTCTCGAACTGTTCACGTTCCTTGCTCTCAACGTCCGGATCCTCCGATACAAGCTCGATGTCCCACTGTAATTTATCAAAGTCCGGGTATACATTTTCAAATTTATTTAAGCGACTTTCTAAGTCAATCAACTGCAAGTCTCCCAATTCATTACAATTTTGAAGCAAGTTTAAATAATTACTAAATATAGTTAATTTGGACTTTAAACAACTACGTTTTTTAACTAATTTTTCGTCAGACATAATGTTTTAAGAAAGATGGGAATAAGCTAAGTAGACGTAAACAAGTAATAAAAAGGGCTCGAATATGTAGGTCACTAAGGCGCAGCGATAAGCGTGAACAAAGGATCAGCTGAGAGCGGCAGACGGCCGGGCGACTGCGCACCGTTACGTAACACCCGTAGGTAAGTATAGGCGCAGGCGCACCGTTAGCGAATTAAAATTATGCGTGATCAGATGGAAATATGGGGCTTATTCAATAATTATTGAACAGATTTTAATAGAAAAATGCGTAAAGCAGAGATGAAGTATTAATTGAGATGCTATATAAGCTTAAAGACGATGAAATAAAATAACAAGGCTGGTATAAGACGATTAGAAATCGTAGGTGATTATTTGATAAATATAAAGGAGTAATTTTAAGGCTATTCAAAGCATAAGAATGAAGATTTAAGGCGTGATAGATGGCTATGAAGAATGAAAAAAAGGACGAATTCAAGCACTCGCTAAATTTTGGCCATTTAACACAATAAGGAATGGAAAATAAGGGAAAAATTGGAACAAACTCACTCAATCGTCTAGACCTCCTGTCCTGGCATAGATCACTGACGATGATGATGATGAGCGTCCGTTTTCAAAGATCACGATGACTCGTACGAAGCGTCGGGTCCAAAGTCCACCTCGTGTTGCCCTCCGAACACGACTCGGTCTTACGCAATCAGAGCGTGTGTGGTTGCTTTTGCGTGCAATTCTCAGCAGGAAAATAAGGCTCCCGACGGGAATCTGGCCAAGCTGAAGACCACAGCTGAAGAGCTCCAATAGTGATCCGCAAAAGGTGTCCTTCTGATTTATTCCGCAACTATAAACAGTTATCCTCAAGAGGGTCGACGGACCATTGTTTAGGTCCTAACTAAGGAGATGATTAAAAAGCGGACTGTAAATTTAGGTGCTGTAATTCTGCCGGTGTAGTTACATGAATAATTAGAAAGACGCGAATGGGCAAGTGTCGCCGGTGGGGTCCCGAGCAGAGTGGCCGATGATACGTCGCGGGCTTGTCCGCGGCGGCCGCTGTGACGTCACCGCTGCACTGCGCCCCGCACCTCTCCTCCCGTGCGTACGACGATGTTGTCCCAACACTGCTCGAAACAGATGAACCTATCTAGGTAACTTTATATTAAAATCATAATAATATTTATACAATTCAAACAGCAACTGTACTTATTTTAATTAAAATATGGGTAGGAAAATTAACATTATTTCTCGTTTTTATAGAAAACGGTACGGAACTTGACCAGATTTTTATTTATTTCCTTTTTCATATTAAAATAATTAATCTAAAAACTATAGCTTAGAGTTGACTTATGTAATGTTGTCTCAATTTATTTATTTATTTAAATTGCTTTCTTTTATGTGGAAAATGGTCTAAGAAAATACAACCCGACGGCTTCGATTGCGCAGTGGCTAAGATGTTCGCTCGAAGCGCAAAAGGTCCTGGGTTCGATTCCCGGTCAAGTCAATTTAGGAAATTAAGTACATTTTCTAAGTTTTCTTGGGTCTGGGTGTTCTGGGTTGATGCTCCCAGTTAATTATCGTCGTCTGGTACTCAAAGTACAGGGGTAGCTCTAGTTTGAGACCAGGTATAACTAGCTTTTGCCAGCGACTTCTTTCGCGTGGACTTCAGGTTCGTAGAAACTTCAAAAATATTATTGTAGCCTATGTGTTATTCTGATGTATAAGCTATATTGTGGTAAAGTTTCATTGAAATCCATTCAGTAGTTTTTACGTGAAAGAGTAACAAACATCCATACATCATTATAATAGTAGTAGGATTAATTCCCACATCTCATACAAACGTTCCCTTGTAAAAGGTTATGGGGATTACTTAACAGTTTCTCCATTGTAATAACTAGGTTGCCAACAAGCGTTCCCTATACTCTGAGAGGAATCAACTAAAATAGCGTTTGGATGTGGATGACGATTGATAGATAAAACCGTAAGGCGTTAAGTCTATTCTTTTAACAGATAGCACGATAAATCATCGATTAAAATAAAACATCAGAAATGGGTGCAAGAGGCACAAACATTATAGTCGGGCCGTTGTATCATGCCCGATTTGACAATACCTTTTTTTTAGTTTGCATTTATCCTTGTTATGAGGAACACATTTCGCGAATCATAAAGAACCACTTTTAAATAGAAAACTTACTTTCATAATGTCAAAGGCACCTAATTATCTAATTATTTGTCTTTTATTACTTAAAATAATTTGAGAATAAAAAGAAAACGCAAAATTTCCACTCAGTATTACGCGTTTACAAAATTACGCCCTTTGACACGTTTTCAAAGTGACGTAACCGGTAATACTCACCGCGTATTTTTTTTAAATACTAGTGATTTGTCACTTGAAGGTTTTATTATTTTATTTTGAAAATAAATATCGCGTTTCGCTTTTTCTTTCTTAAAACGAACTGCTAAGGAATGGAACAACTTGCCGGCTTCTGTTTTCCCCGAGGACTAGGCTTTTTCTGGGAAAGCTCGCTACATCTTAGACATCATTGTCACTCTCCATCAGGTGAGATGAGGTCACGAGCAATTTACCTTATATAAAAAAAAATATTTTTGAATATGGGAAACTGCCCTTAGTGGGAATAACTGTTACATAAATGATTCGGAAATTTACCGCTGCCCCTCACTAGTGCTTTCAGTCTGACATTTGTCAAATCGGGCATGATACAACGGCCCGACTATAGGTAGTTTAAACGCGGTGTCATATTGCACTTCCGAATGCGCGATGCGCAAGCCGCGTGAGTAGGTATGTCGCAACAAGTTGAACAGTGGCGGAAGCAATGCACCTACATAACTATAAATTTGTCAAGTTAAATAATTATAATTAGATTGAGTGCCTGATGTGGTGATACCTATTGACTTAACCATAATTATGTAAAAGACCTCGTAGAAATCAAGTCATCGCTACTATGATGGGATTAGGCATAAACACCACGCTTGGGATTGGTGATCAGAAACCCGAGCTATGTTTGAAAACTTCGAGACACACTTTTTGTTCGCCCCAGGAATCGAACCCAGGACCCCGTTCACAGCCCGATACAAACAACTAGACTAACGGGACGTTTACCATACTTATGAATGGTCAAAATGTTAGCAGCAGATTATCATAAAAAATATATCGGTAAGTTATATCTCGTGTAGGTTAATTTACTTACCTATTAACAATATTTACGCTCTTTGGTTGTGTTCTAATAGTTTTGTAGCTATGCGTTTCAGCTTTGATGTACGGAAACCCATTACAAATGAATGTTGATGAAATGGATAGCGCTGAGTATGGAATTGGGACATTCTAGATCATCTGGAGTGAGTTTCAGCTTTAGCTGATACGAACGACAGATGATATAGAATGCCCAATTCCATACTACTTACACATCCTGATAATTTGAAACAAAAGCCTGTATAGGACTTCCTGTCTATAGTATTGGAAGCCCAATCTGCATCTACAAAACCTTCTAAATTACAATTATCTTTAGTAAATTTCAAGCCATAAGATTTAGTTTTTTGTAAATATTTCAAAATTCTTTTAGCATGATGCCAATGGACAGGACTAAAACAATTATTAAATTGGCTGAGATAGCTCACACTGTATGATATATCTGGGCGTGTCAATACTGATAGATACATAAGATGCCCTATAAGCTGTTGATAGGGATACTGTTTCTCAACACATTCTGCCTTATCTAATTTCAAATTACATTCCCTTGGAGTATCTTTGGTATTACAATCATTCATATGAAACTTTTTAAGAATTTGGTTTACAAATTGTTCCTGATCAATAGGTATACAATTTTCAGACATTTTTACATGCATACCTAAACATCTTTTTATTTGACCTAGGTCCTTTACTTTAAATTTTGACATGAGCATTTTCTTTAAATCATTAGTCATAGCTTTACTATTTGAAAAAATGAAAATATCATCAACAAATATTGCAACAATAATCTGCTCATTATTACATTTTTTGCTATACAAACAGGGCTCTGAAACTGATTTAACATAATCCATTTCTATCAAACAATCATTTATTCTGGCATTCCATGCTCTAGCAGATTGCTTTAAACCATATACAGCTTTTTTAAGTTTAAGAACACAATTACTTGGACAATTTAAGCAAGGAGGTGCCTGCATGTATACATTTTCAGTTAAAAAACCATTTAAGAATGCTGTAGTTACATCAAGATCAGTAGTAGATGGCGCTGTCATTGTAACAATATCGAGTCCATTTATAAAATATAAGTAAAAATTGATTAGAAGCAAAAACAATAAGGAAAGTGCATCAACCTAAGTAATTTTATCCAAGTGACGTGTACAATTGTTATCTACAGTGAATTCAAGTGTAAAGTGCAGTAAAATAGTGACAAACAATTTATGAAGAAACGAGAACTTTTGAGACACCCAGACGTTACACCGACAAAAAAACATATCTTACACTACTGGAAAATATTGAAAGCGAAATTAAACTACCCCTACAGTGAAATAGTGATTAAAAATTAATACAACCTCAAACATTATTGATACTCATTATTGATAAAACTCCAATTCTTTAAAGGAAAAATACTAGTAACCCCATCTATCGGAAAGTTACAACAACACCATCTCTAAAAACACCTGCTTTTTCTCTATCACTTTCGCCATTATCCCAGATAATAGATACCCAGCCAGTTTCCAATAAATTCCACAAGATGGAGTGTGCGGGATGCAAACAAGCCATTCCAAACAGACAATTTCTCATTTGCTGCTTATGTAACGAACCATACGATTTGATATGCGCGAACGTTTCAGAGAAACGTTTTTATAATACTATGGGCCCTGAACATAAGCGCGCATGGAAATGCCAAGCCTGCCGGTGTAACATGCCTAAACAAGATAATACAAATACCCCAGTACGGTCCGCCGATGAAAACAACATAACCTTGAGACGGAAAGCCACATCTTCACAAGATCAAAACGCAATTATGTCCTTGAACTTATCAGTAGATGAGCAAATGCAGCACGACGAAAGCGTCCACGGCGATACAATTAATATTTCCAACAACCATCCACAAGACCAAGCTCTACCGCAGACAACATTAGACCAGCTATGTAGATTTTTAACAGAAAAATTAGACAGTACCAGATCCTCAATAATTAACGAAATAAAAGCAGTACTACAGCAAGAAATAACATCAACCATATCGAGCTTAAAAACCGACTTTACTCAACGAACAGATGACTTAGCTAACGAACAAAGAAAAATGCAGAGTAAAATAGAGGAACTCAATAAAGAAAATATTGACACTAGAAACGCAGTTAAATAATTTACATAACCAAACCACAACAATTACTGCCACTAAGCCAGAAAATAAGATAAACCCACCAGCAAAAGAACTCTCAGTCAACAATAACAGTAAAAAAATAGTACTACACGGGTTGGATGAATATTATGGAGAAACAGAGGCAAATGTATACGACCGCATAGTACAGATGTTCTACGAATTATTAAATGTGAACATAGATGGGTACGTGGAGCAACTAACCCGCATAGGAAGGCGGGGACATCAGCGCCCTCTAGAAATAGAATTCATTGGCAAAAGAATAACAAAGAGCTTACTAGAACAAAGTCATTACCTCAGAGGAACACAGTATACAATCACGGAATATATGACCGCAGAAGAGCTAAGGAAAAGAAGAGAGATACGTAAGATTCTACAAGAAGCAAGAGCACAGGGAAAATATGCGGTTATAAAAAATTATAAATTGTACATAAATGGAGAAGAGTATGTAGAAAAAGAAAGTAAGGATAGCAACCATAACTGCAACAATAATAACAACAATAACGCCAACAACAGCACTCCTAACCACAATATCATAAGGAACAACAACGAAAACGCCACCAACAATAGTCACAACAACAACAACATAAAGAACAACAATAACAATAACGCCAACAACTGCACTCCTAACCACAATATCATAAGGAACAACAAAAATAATGACGCCAACTCCCACTGTCCTAACAGCAACAAAAACAACGACAACAGTTGCCCAAACAACAACAATAACAATAGCCCATTGGCGAACACTACACGACAAAAAGAACAAGCGGTGAACGGGACATCCATTGGGAATACAAACCAATCAAACAAACAAAGCAAGCAGCCTCATCAGCTTTTTCGAAACTGACTTTTCTATTCTGGTTCAAAATACCCAAAGCCTTAAAAACAAAGTACATGTTTTAGAAAATATACTACAAGAGAACCTTTATCACGTGGTGTGTTTAACAGAAACATGGATTACAGAGGAACAAAAAGACCTTGTCCAGGTAAACAAATATGAGTTTGGTGCAGCATACTACAGACGCCAGCGAAGAGGAGGAGGAGTGGCGATCTTGCTCAGGGAAAATATACCATTTACAGCAAAACCAGACATAACAGATTTATCAGTAGAGTACGTAATAGAATGTTGCGCTTTAGAACTAAAACAAAATGTAATCCTAGTACTAATTTATAGATCAGATCGAGAAATAGATACCTTTTTTGAAGTTCTAGAAAAAATTCTATCCAAACTAAAGTCTAAAACTCATAAGCGTATAATAGTTACAGGTGATTTCAATATTAATAACACTCAAAACTCAATTCATTATCACAAACTTATGAACATTATGCTAGAATACGACCTCCACCAAATCATTCAAAGCCCCACCAGAGTAACACATAAAACTTCCACATGCATTGACCTCTTATTTACTAACAACAAACAATATGACGCCACAGTTACAGACTTAGGCATATCAGATCATAAAAGCTTGAATTACAAATTTAAAGTAAATAAAATACAACAGAATAAAGCCATAAAATCCCATAAAAGATGCTTTACAAGTAAAAATATACACAAATTTAAATCAGCCTTAGCAGAAATAGATTGGAGCAAACTAGTTAACATAAACAAATGTATTAATTACAACTACAGTCAATTCCAAAATAAATTAAACCAATTGTTAGACGAACATATCCCCTATAAATTAGTAAAACCAAAATCGTATGATAAAACAACATGGTTAACAAAAGGCATAAAAATTGCATGTAAAAATAAAAGATTACTAAGGTCAGTAATAAATGAAACAAACAACATTACATTAAAAGGTTATTACAACAAATATATAAAAATCTTAAAAAGATGTATAAAAAAATCGAAAAGTAATAGTTATATACAAAATATGAAATCATCCAAAAATAAAGTTAAAAGTATGTGGAATATAATTAATAAAATCACAAACAGTACAACAAATAGGAAAAATAAAAATATTACACTAAAATTACAAAATACATTAGTCAACTGTTCCCAGGCCGTGGCAACCCATCTAAACAACCACTTCATCTCCGCAGGCGAAAGTAGCGATCCCGCGCGCCCGCGCCCCCGCGCCCGCCCCGCCGCGCAGCCCGCGCTCAACTCCATGTACCTCACGCCCGTTACCGAGGCAGAGATCCGAGCTGTCATTAAAAACCTACCCAATAAATACAGTGCAGGCTACGACGACATCCCACCCCAACTACTAAAAATTTGCTGTAATGAGCTTGTACCTATCTTGACCCAATTAGTAAACCAATCCTTCGATGATCGCACTTTTCCCGACCAACTCAAAGTAGCAAAAGTTAAACCTATTCCAAAAAAAGGGGGTAGCCCTTATGACTGTAACCAATATAGACCAATAGCCCTGCTTCCCTCAATATCTAAAGTTTTCGAAAAACCCATGTCAAATCGCATATATAATTACTTAGAAAAGTACAAACTTATAGATGAAAACCAATACGGTTTCCGGGAAAAACGTTCTACTACACTAGCAATATACCACTACATACAAAAAATATTAGAATTCATAAGAAACAAAAATTATGCAGTGGGACTATTGCTAGACATGTCGAAAGCCTATGACATGGTAGTGCACGACATCTTACTGCATAAGCTAAACGAAGTAGGCATCAGGGGACCAGCACACAGCTGGCTCAAATCGTACTTGTCCAATAGAAAGCAATTCGTACAAATAGATCACCTTGATGAAACTACCGGCAAACTCTCTTCTTCCCGGTCTGAAACAAAACTTCTCAACTGCTCCATTCCTCAGGGAAGCGTCCTTGGGTGTGTGTTATTTTTAGTTTACATAAATGAACTCCCCAAAATAACTAACTCTGACACAATATTATTCGCAGATGACGTATCCCTCATATTTGAAATCCACAACAACCTAGAAACTCGTAATATTTCACAAATAACATCCACTTTAGAATCAGTTGATGAATGGCTTCAGGAACACAATCTGAAAATCAATACAAAAAAGACACATATCATCCAGTTCAGGCCCCATCAAAAACGTCCCTTAGATTTAAATAGAATAAAATCCCTTAAAAAAATAAAAGAAGTAACAGAATTTAATTTATTAGGTATAAAAATTGATACACATGTAAATTGGAAAAGTCACATTGCACATATAAAATTAAAATTATCCCGTTTCATCTACGCCTTAAGCGTTTTAAAGAGGAACACACACTCGGAGTGCGCACTGTCGGCGTACTATGCGTACGCGCACGCCTGGCTGCGCTACGGCGTCATCCTGTGGGGCGACAGCACCGACGCTCACCAGCTGCTCGTGGCGCAGAAGAAATGCATACGCATCATAGTTAACATCAAACGAACAGACAGTTGCAGACCACACTTCACTAAACTTAAAGTACTAACCCTTCCATGTATATATATATTAGAAATAGCCATGTTTGTACGAAACCATCCCTAATACTTTAAATTTGCAAAAAACATCAGACAAAAACACAAATTAGCCCTCCCAGAACCAAAATTAGAAATATATAAATCAAGCCCATACTACCGATCTATTATAATATACAACAAAATCCCCACTTATATAAAACTAGAAACCGAGGACAAAACATTTAAATCCAAGTTAAAAGCCTTCTTAATCGCTAAGTGTTACTACTCCATAAAAGAATATTTAAACGACACAACAATAAAATAAAAAAAGTACCTACCACTCACATACATCAAGATCACACACCTATACCCACATACTCACACCTACTCATCACATGCACACAAACACACCAAACAAATACATAGATAAACCAGTTTCCTATTATTTATATTATATAAAATAATATAGTATGTAGGTATAATAGTTAATGTATAGGTAGTTATTATATTATGTGTTGCATATTATATAATAGTAATTTAAGGATAGAATATAAGTAGACTACTTACCTTCTTTAATAGTAAGTAAAGCTTTAAAATAATATAATAAAACAGTGCCATCCATTACCTAAGCATGTATCTACTGTAAGTAGTGCCATTGCTACACCCTTACAGGGTCCATGTTACCGACATATACATGCTAGTCGGCACTAATTGTAAACATTGCATTAGTTTTAAGACAGCTATGTAACATGGTCCAATTGAATAAATAAATAAATAAATAAATAAAGATGAGTGATTTCAAAATTAAACTTTACACTTAATGCAAACAAAAGTCTAAGTGTTGAGTATCTGAGAACAGGTGAATATGTCTCTTTAAAATCTACTCCCTGCTGTTGAGTGTATCCTTTTGCCACAAGTCTAGCTCTATACCTGATACTGTTATCACCTTCTTTTTGAAGACCCATTTGCATTGCACTATTCTATCTGCTTCCTCCCGGTTAACAATCTCCCATGCTTGGTTGTCTGCAAACGCTTGGAGTTCTTCTGACATGGCCTGCTGCCACTCATGTTTCTCTGAGCCATTGGTAGCTTCTTCATAAGATACATCCTCTGCCCATGACTCCGGGTTATCTGAAACACACAGGTTAGTAAAACCATACCTTTCAGGAGCTTTCCTGATACGCTTTTCTCTCAATGGTTGCTCTACATTTTCAGATAGATTTTCCTCTTCAGATAGTGTATGATAAGACTCTTCTTCGGTTGAATTTGTACTTTCTGAATCATACGTATAACTAGGATCATCCTGATTAGTTAATGTTCTTTCTTCTATAGAACTTTCTCTTGTAATATCTGTCCTTCATCTATTTCCACTTGAGCAGTATCTTTCTCCATTATGACAACATCTCTACTGCTACATATTTTTCTAGTTTCTGGGTTATACAGCCTGTAACCTTTTACGTTTTCCGAGTACCCCACTAATATGTATTTGACTGCTTTCTTGTACCATTTCAGTCTTTTATTTTTAGGAACATGCATCATCACTTCACTCCCAAATATTCTGACATGACTGAGGTCAGGCTTTTTGCCAGTCCATACCTCAATCGGCGTCTTTTGATCCAAACCTGCACCTGGTGACCTATTTTTAAGGTATACCGCAGTGTTAACTGCTTCTGCCCAGAAGCTTTTATCCAGTTTGGCCTCGAACAAAAGACATCTTGCTCGTTCAACTACAGTCCTGTTGAAACGCTCACTGAGACCGTTCTGCTCTGGAGTATGTGGGTTTGTTTTCTGATGGATAATGCCACTTCCTTTCAGATAATTTTCCATCATTTCTGAACAGTACTCCCCTCCATTGTCAGTTCTCAATGTCTTTATCTTTGTTCCTGTTTGATTCTCAACCATTTTTTGAAATTCCTTGAAATACTGTAGAGTCTGATTCTTCTCCTTTAGAAAATATACAAATGCCATTCTGCTAGCATCATCAATAAACAATAGAAAGTATCTTGCCTGTCCAATCGATCGAACCTCCATTGGCCCACACAGATCTGAGTGAACTACATCTAGAACTTTTTCACTTCTATGGTTTCCTGGATGGAAGGGTAAGCGAGACTGTTTCCCTTCACAGCATATTTCACAGTTGGATTTCTGAATATCAGCCTTCATATCAAAAGATATTCCTTCTACAGCACCATTTTTCATCTTCTGCAAATCATTACTGTTAATATGACCTAATCTTCTATGCCACTGTTTTGCATCTACAGTCTGAACTGCTGCCGCTAACTTCTCTGACTTCCTTGTATTCAATTTATACACACCATTATGTAAATTTGCTATGCCAATAAGCTCATCTTGCTGGTTATGAATAAAACACACATCACTCTTGAAAGTAACTTTATTTCCTTTGGCTATTAACTGGCTAACTGATAACAAGTTTGTGGTTAGGTTAGGTATGTATCGAATGTTGCTTACATTAATGTCGAACTGAGAATTGTTCACAAGCGTAGTGATTTTAGCATCTCCGGCACACATAACTTTTTTTTCGGCGGTAGGCGTAAAACAGTTAACACGCAAATTTAACTGCTCTATTTAAAATTCATTTTAAAAATAAATAAAACAATATTTTATACTTCAATTAATGTAATTCACGTTCCGTACATACCTGCCAAGCAACTCCTCTTTTAATCGCAACAGTATTCAGCAAATCACAAGAATAAATTATGGAATCACTGCAACAGTCACTTTTGGACATAAAGGAAATGTGCACAACACGGATGGCAGAGTTCCAGGCCAGTCTGGAGCAGGCAGTGGCAACGGGATCCCCACCTGTTCCCACCATTGCGTCGTTGCATGCAGACTTCACTGGATTCCGAAGGTTCGTGGTGTCTACTATTGAGAGCCTCCAAAAGCAAGTGGACATTCTCGCGCACGAATGTGACAGGCTGGAGATGGCGGGGAGACGCAAGATACTGCTTGTTCATGGTGTTCCTGAGGCCTCGGGAGAAGACACCACAAATATATTTCTCCAGACCGCATCTCGCATGAAGCTGTCGCTAACTAGGGATGCTTTATCTCGGTGCCAGCGACTAGGCCGATCATCAAAAGACAAGCCAAGACCTCTTCTTGTCCAGTTCTGCAGGGTCGATGATCGGGATCGTGTGTGGTATGCAAAAAACACTCTGAAGGGCACCGGAGTGACTGTCTCGGAGTTTCTCACAAGAGGTCGACATAACACCTTCCTAGAGGCGCGTAAACGCCTTGGCGTTTCCAAATGTTGGACTCGTAGCGGAGTTATTATCATCGCAGCACCGGATGGCAAGCAGCATACAGGGTGGTCTAACTAGTGACGTCAATAATTTTTTTTTAGATTCCTCACTTCTATGGGTATTCAAAAATACCCCATGTATGTTCAGCGATTTTTTGTAGTTTTCGAGTTATAATTTTTTTAAAGGTTTTTTTCAAGTTTTCTGCCAGCGAGGCTTAAAAAATTCATAACTTTTTTTTTATTGGTTATTTTGTAATTCTTTTTTTATGACATGATTTTCTAGAATGTTATTCATAATAAAAAAAATATTTGACTTCCTAAAACCCCTTAATGTTACCCAAAAAGGGTCTTGAAAGTTAGGATTTTAGTTTTCAGTAGGATTTACTCAAACATTCAACTTCAAATTAAAAATACAAAGAGGAGTTTCCATAGCTTCAAAGTAAGTTTAAAAACTTCATAGGGTCCTAAACTATCGATATCATGAAAAAAAAATACTACTTAATGGGCCTTTTTTTGAAGTTATCGACCTCCGAACGCAGATAGGCTGAAAATGTATGAAACTCAATAAGGCAATTTTGCTCGATTGAAGGATTTACTCAAACATTTAACTTCAATTTAAAGTACAAAAAGAAGTTTTCATAGCTTCGGATTAAGTTTAGAAACTTAACAGGGTCCTAAACTACCAATATCATGAAAAAATAAAACTACTTTATAAGCCTCTTTTTGAAGTAATCGGCCTCCGAACGCAGCTGCGCAGATAGGCTGAAAATGTATGAAACTCAATTGAAGCTATTTTTCTACTTTTTAACATTCTAATCTTTTTAACATTCTAGAAAATTATGTCATAAAAAAAGAATTACAAAATAGCCAATAAAAAAAAAGTTATGAATTTTTTAAGCCTCGCTGGCAGAAAACTTAAAAAAAACCTTTAAAAAATTATAACTCGAAAACTACAAAAAATCGCTGAACATACATGGGGTATTTTTGGATAGCCCCAGGTGTGAGGAATCTAAAAAAAATTTATTGACGTCACTAAAAAACCACCCTGTAGAATAACCTCCCTCGGGGAACTGAATAAGGTCTGCGGCCCGAGCCCCGGCACCCAGGCTGCAACTACGAGTTCGGTGCAGGATGTAGCAAGTGTAGGAAGAACGAGGCGCAACCGAAGGTAATTTAGTTGCAAATTTGGGTCAGGAAACAGGATCTTCTTGTAGTAAATATTAACCTTTCCTTTATGACTTTCTCCATAGATTACCACCTTCTGTGTCTTTACCTTCCAAAATCTCACTTTTTATCGTATGTATGTTATGTTACCAACTTATTTTTTAATATTTTTGTCTAAATTAATTATATTTCCTGTTTAAAACAAAATGTACCAAATGAATGTGTCAATCTGACAGCTGTCAGTTGTCACTTTTTTTTTTTTTAAAGCTTTCTTGACCTGGCCTACGTTCGTTACGTTGCGTTTCGTTCCACGCTTCATTATTTATGTTGTTATCGCCTCTGCTTTTTGTGATTGTTCTTTTGTTTTTTTTTTTTTATTATTTGTTTTTGCTTATGCTTTTATAAAAAAAAAACCTAGTGTTTCTCATACCAAAATTCTTCTCGGTGTCTTCTACAGTCCTTCTCTGAGAGTGGATTACTTTTCCACACTCGAGAAACTGTTAGAGGACCTGACTCCCCTTTACAGTCATACTTTGCTGATGGGAGATTTTAACACATGCTTACTAAAAAATGATTCTCGGTCCCAACGCCTTAGATCAGTCATAGACTCTAATAATTTAAACATTCTTCCCCTTGACGCCACTCACAATTTTCCTAACTGCACACCCTCTTTATTGGATCTTACCATTGTATCTTCCACCGACCATGTGGCTAAGCATGGTCAATGCCCTGCTGACGCTTTTTCTTATCATGATTTATTGTATCTATCGTATAAAGTCCGTCCTCCTAGATCTAAGGCGAAAATTGTCCTACAGCGCAACTTTGGTGGCATGAACTTAAGTGAGCTCTGTCATGATGCTGGCAGCGTTGACTGGTCTCTGGTGTATGACGCTGCTAGTGTTAATGATAAGGTTGGTACGTTTAATGCTCTTCTAATTGGTCTCTTTGATAAGCACGCTCCTGTTCGCCCTGTGAAGATCAAGCACGCTCCCGCACCTTGGCTCACTGAGGACCTCAAATTACTCAGGGAAAAAAAACATGCTGCGAAATCCCGGTACAAAATGGACCCGTCCGATAAAAACAAAGAAAAATATAAGTTGCTAAGGAACCGCTGCAATAGGTTGTGTAGAGACGCTCAACGACGCCATATCCATAAATCTGTCGAAAATGGAAATCCAGCAAAGGTCTGGAAATTTCTTAAGTCGATAGGAATTGGAAGATCGCGTAACGATTCTCTTCCAAAAGATATTAACATTAATCTTCTAAATAAGCATTTCACTTCGTCTGCTACCATAGATGGTACTGCTAAAACAAACACGTTAAATCATTTGTCATCTCTTCCAATTCCTGACTACTCTCCGTTCGTCTTTAGTCAATTATCTGATTGTGATGTTAAGAAGAACATCTTGTCCATAGCATCTAACGCTGTTGGCAGCGACAGCATTAGCCGTAACATGATCTTACCCCTCCTTGACATCCTCACCCCCGTCATTACCCACATTCTTAACCACTCTTTGTCATCCAGTACCTTCCCTACTGCCTGGAAAGATGCCCAAGTTATCCCCCTTCCTAAAAAATTAAACCCATCTCTCTCCGATTACCGTCCTATATCCATTTTACCTTTCCTATCCAAAGTCCTTGAGCGAGTCGTTCACCAACAGTTAAGCGCTTTCCTCTCTGAAAACGAACTCTTCAATCCATTCCAATCCGGTTTCCGCCAAGGTCATAGTACGGTTACTGCTCTCGTCAAAATAACAGACGATATTCGCCTTGGTATGGATAATAAATGTCTCACGGTACTAGCTCTATTGGATTTTAGTAATGCCTTCAACACCGTGGATTTTGACATCCTGCTTGGCCTACTCCGTTCTCTTAACATATCTTCAACAGTAATCGACTGGTTTCATAGTTACTTGTTTGGGCGCCGGCAACAAATCCGTGCTGATGACGTTATCTCTGAATGGTGTGATATCAGCGCTGGCGTTCCCCAGGGTGGCGTCTTGTCTCCTCTCCTGTTTGCAATCTTCATTAATACAATAACTCATAATCTTACTTCATCCTACCACCTATATGCAGACGACCTTCAACTATATTCGCAGGGTAGTCTTGTAAATCTTGCAGCCGCTGTACATAATATAAATAGGGACTTGCAGCGCATTTCAGAATGGAGCAGTTCGTTTGGCCTCAAGGTTAACCCCGCTAAAACGCAGGTGATGATAGTTGGTGGGCCTCGGTCAACTGCTAGGATTGAATGGGGGTCTTTGCCAGCAGTCATTTTTGACGGCGTCCATATTCCCTACAGTCGGAAGGTTAAGAACCTTGGTGTATATATGGACAGTTGTTTGACCTGGGACGCGCAAGTGGGAGAGGTCAGTAGGAAAGTGTTTGCTTCTGCGGGTGCGATTAATAGATTGCGTAATTTCCTACCGATACCCACCAAAGTTGCTCTCGTACAGGCTTTACTTCTACCCATTCTTGATTACGCGGATTGCTGTTATCTAGACCTTAGTGAAAAATTTCTTGATAAGCTGGAGCGGCTTCAAAATTTCTGCATCCGCATCATCTTCGGTCTACGCAAGTACGACCATGTTTCCGAATTCCGTTCACAGCTTAACTGGCTCCCCATTCGTTGGCGTCGTGACCTTCATGTCCTCTCCTTGTTATATACCGTCTTATTTAATCCTCTGGCTCCAGCTTATCTCAAAGAGCGATTCCAATTCTTGCAATCAGCCAACGATCGAGAAATGCGATCATTCCGCAAACTCCATCTCTCCTTCCCTCCTCATTCCTCTCAATTATACTCTAACTCCTTCACCGTTCAATCCATCCGTCTCTGGAACTCCTTGCCCCTTCCAATCAGGAAATCCCAATCCCTTCCTATATTTCAAATCCCGTCTTAAAACTCACTTCTTGACTTCCTAAATGAATTCCTGCTCTTCTTCATATGTGGTCTATTCTTTGGTCATTTGTAGTTATCCATATAGAAACTTTTAAGCTATGTATTTATGATTTATTACTTATTTATTTTTGATTGTATGTATATATTTATGTATATTAATATTTATGTATGTCTTATTATTATTTAACTATGTCATGTATAATTATAAGTATCTGTACTTTTTATTTTCATTCAGCAATCTCTTTGCACTGCCTTACCCCCATTGCCAACACGTTGTTTTTCTCTCCTCTACCTAAAGGTTATCTGGAAGAAATCGCTACAAGCGATAAGACCGCCTTATTTTGCTGTCTATAGCTGTTGTTTCACTCGTGTATTCTATTTCTGTGCAATAAAGAATATCTATGTATCTATAACTGGCACAGTCATATTATTTTCAGGAGCACACGATGAGGGGGAAAAAATTCCCCCCCCCCCCCCCCCCCCCCCCAGAAGGGAAGAAGGGAAAACAGCAGCCGGTTTCCACTCGACCGGCTGGGTTTAAGATTCGAGACCTAACCGCATTGCGTTTACTGCAGATGAGTACTTACATGATTTGATACAGCCGTTGCACATCAGATAAACATTTTGTTCTATAAATCGATGCTGTACGTTACCAATGACTAATGTGAGCCAACTCCTAAAAGTCTTTTCTCTTGAATCGTATTCACGGGTCATATAGACTCATGCCCTCAGACAGGGACAGCTCTATGAGGTATAACATAAAAACTAATTGAGTGAGCAGCTAGCCTCAAGAGACACCCAGAATATTTATCTGTACCAGCTTAGCTCATGTCCCTCTACCCAAAATAATTATTAGTGTTAAACGTATAGGAGCTTGCTGTTAGGTTACATCCACAAATACGATAAAAGATAAATAATAATTAGGCAAACGAGCCCCTTCTGTCCACACCGTCTCGATTGTATCAGCCGTTACGGTCGAGTCTAATGCACAAGCTGAAGCGATTTGACGACCCGTTTAGCGCAATGGTTTGAGCGCTGGTTGAGACGCAAGGGTCGCGGGTTCGATTCCCGCTCCAACACAAATGTTTGTTGATGAAACAGATATTTGTGTTGGGTCTGGGTGTTTGTGGTACCTTCGTTGTTTCTGGTTTCCATAGTACAAAGGAAAACCTTAGTTTAGGACTAGGACAATGTATGTGATGTTGTCTCAATTTATTATTTATTTATTTATTTCGATTCGTTTGCGCATGTGCATTTTTGGTGAACCAAAATAATTGTAACTCATTTATCCGTTCTAACTATAGACACACTTTTTATATTATGAGGACACAAGCAGACAAGGTTCTCTCTCATTTTAGCTAATACAGTTTCAGACAGTAAAATAATATAAATTGTATAATATATTTTCTATTTATTAATACATATAAGTGATTAGTTAATTACTTATCACCAGTTATGGATGTAAATGATATGAACTATAGTACACCAGTCACAGGAAATCTAATCATAAACCATCGTTTTTATAATATAATGACAGCTTTCTTATATTACACCACTTTGTTAATAATAGGTACACAGTAATGTGTCCTATAAATATATCTATCATCTAGTTTGAAACTAAAGTAATCAATGTATTATTTATTTGATGATGAAGGCAGAGCAAGAGCAGGCATGAATGCGATGCAATTTAGGAAACGAACTTTTTTTCTTTTGAACCCCGAACCTTTTGTGCATATGCCCTACATCTTAACCACTATGCCATCGAGGTTGTTAAAGTCAATAGGTTGGTAGTTTTTCAATTGGACCATACGTAAATGCAGCGACGACGATGCGATGACGTAGCGCCGGCTTGCGCATGCCGTATGCTATATATGACACCTCGTCGACACTCATACCTAAATGCACCGATTCCTGAATGTTTAACGTTATCGATGAATGAAATATGATATTACTAATGCCTTGTTGGTCTAGTGGTTTAAGTACCAAGCTATGATCTCGGGTCAAAATGTACTTGTTCCAGGGAGGAATCGTAGCCTCTACCCCCGGATTATTAACCAGACCACTTCTTTAACTACTGAGCTATAGCGGTAAACTTGGAATCTTTGTAGTTCGTACGTTCAGGTTTATCAAACCATGTTTTCCATCATCGCCGAGCTATTGGTACAAACTTCGCACATGGATTTAATGTTCTCTCATTGAAAAATCCGATGAGACAACATTACGTCTTAATTTCAGCGTGTGATGCTCGGTTCCCGCCGAGCAGATGGTAACGGTAGAAATACGCACATAGATTTGAAAAATCCATTGGTGCGTGCTCGGATTCGAACCTCGACCACCTGCGTGGAAGGCGCGTTCGAATCCATTGCGCTACCATCGCTATATTAATATTTATCTCAATTTATTTAAGTAATTTATTTTAAATCGCAAGTTTTGTTATGAAATAGTAAAAATTTTATCATTTCTAGCAACTTACATCATACCTACTTAATGAAAAATTTTCAAAAAAGAAATTAAAGTCGTACCTACACGTGGAGTATTTGCCAAAAAATAATTTGCGTCATACACTTCGCTCACGTTGTTGTCAAATTGCTGAGCTCGTAAATTGCGCTTGTGTGTATTGTAATCCAGGGCTGTCAAAAATATTGCTACAGCTGGTATCGCTAAGCAACTGTTCAATTTATTTATTTTTATACACAGAACAGATTAGAATTATACAAACAAAATTATAGTTTGTACTTTTGCTTAGTTCTATACACTTACTGAATAAAACATCGTTTGTATAGAAACAAGTTATAGGCATACGGCATAAGAACACAAAAAATCCTGTTAATATTTTTTTCTAAAACAAATAATACATTATGCTGGAAACAAGTATCATCCTGATAACTTTTTGAATAATGTATCATTTCTATTTATTACTTTGCCGGCAAAAACTTGATTATTCAGAAACAAGCCAAATAATATAATCCAATTAATTACATATAAATGTAAACCTTCGAATGTTTGAATAAAGATTCCGCTCATAAATCAAAAATTATGAAATTTTACGCAGCTAAGTATGTGACGTCAATATCACGCAAGTACACGTGACATCAACTTGCTTGTGCGCTAGTGACAACCCTGATGCATTTAACAAAATCATCAATAATTTGACAATAAAATCAGGAACAATTCAATTATTGGTTCATTCTTTGCTTCAAACCAATCGTGCTAATTAATTGCTCGTTAATTAACTAGCGTGGCGTGTGTGTGTGTTTAACTCTCAGAAGATACCTACTCAACGTCACTCTCTCAGAAGGTAAAATGTAAGTCTTAATAATTTTGTTTTTCTACTTTCAGGGGATCAGTATATGTCACAAGACTTCGTGTAGATAGATGATGCTGCACTGGTACCGCAGCAGCGCACCGCCCACCACCAGAACCGATAGCCGCACCGGCGCGGTGGTGGTCGGTGCTCTTGACTTATTACTAATTTACATTGTTAGCCCGCACAAAGTCTTGTCAATTCGTTATTATAGTTAATGTAACAACTCAATCTAAAAATATTTGTCTAAATTTCTATATTACACCTTTTAATATAAAAAGTAATAAAAACAATAATAACAAAATCACTTCTATATAAAAACTTATACTTAAACTTAAATCTTACTCTCCTAGTTCTTAACATTAATAATCTATAATAAAATAATCAATAATTCACAATAAGAAAAACATCATAAATAATAATTAAGTCCAAGCAAACCCGCGCGTAACCATATGTTTCGCTAGCACGCACCGCGCGCGCACCGCGCACGCAGCGAGCGCGTGCAAGGACACTTTTTTCTATTCGCGAGGATTCTGCGCGATCAGGGACAACACTTGCGAATGGACAGCTTAGAGGTCAGACGCACGGCCGCTATCCCTAAACACCTACTTAGTTACCTGCCTTACCTACCTTATGGATATTTTCACAAGTGATATTGTGTAGATTAAAAAATATATGACATAAAACTAAAAACTAAGTGTAATAACTTATATTAATTACTTCAAAAGTTATCTCTGTGTGTGATCCCCGTGTAATCGGGGCCCACCTAGCTGGTACCGGACGTCGGAGAAGAGGCTACCTATCAGCATCCGTTCCTGTCCCCCCCCCCCCCCCTACCGAGAACTGAGTGAACTGCGCCGCCGGAGCTTCGTGGACGCGATTGATCAGCAGGACAGTGATAGTGAGAGGGACTGGAGTGTGTGATCGGTCGGACAGTTGTGATCGAACCTACGTGTTAATTAAATTAATTAAGAGAATTTCACTTTTTTTTCTTCCTTGCTTCTCTTTATCTCACTTCCTCTAGTAGGAACGTGACATTGGCGCCCAACGTGGGGCCATAACTCCGACCGATCTGCATGGTTTAGATCCTTCACGCATTTAATAGCTTTTCATTGGTGCTGGCTTTAACTTCATAGTTTTTAAGGCTGATTATACTAATATTAGATGTGCTGGTGGCCTCACTGTAATTGCCTTTCTTCCCTTTTGTCTATACATATATAAATTAAATTAAAATCAAAACTTAAAAATTCAATACAAGAAAGGTAGCATAGTGCTGTGACCATACACTTAGTTTAACAAGTAGCATAATTATAAGAACTATTATTTAGAATACCTTGCAACACAAGTTCTTAAAATGACCTACCCTATTAAATTCCTCTCCTTGCAAAAGGCTGAGCTGCAGTACGAAGTAGAACTTCGTGGGGGAAGTGGTGAATCGGTACAGGAATTAAGGAGAGAAATAGTAAAACTATCTCAACTTCTACCATCGGAAGATATATCCGAATCTCACTTATCTGCTGCTGATGATTTGAAGGAAGTGAAGGAGTCGTTATTAAAATCCCAAAACAATTTAACAACTTTAAAAAATAAATTCGACCGTAATATGTTTAATAGAACTGAGACTCTCCTTCATCACATATATCACCGAATCAATCGTATCGTAAATGTAACAGAGGTTAACGATATTTACAAAGTCTGCGTCACTAGCTTCAACTCACAGTTTAAAGAAATGACATCTTATAAAGCTCAAACTTCGCAATCAGCCAATACCGCTTCTCCAGCGGATGCTACAAACCCTTCTACTATTTCAGTTACATGTGAACGAAGTCTTACACAAGATATAATTAAGATAAAATACAATGGGAACTCTTGTGTCCACTCTTTCTTACAAAAGGTCGAGGAGTTTGTGTACTCTAGGAATGTCTCTCCAGAAAGAATACTATCCATGGCCTACGAAATTTTTGAGGGCGACGCCTTACATTGGTTTCGCTATAACAAGGACCAAGTGAACTCCTGGAGCGAACTACGTACCCTACTAAGAAAAGATTTCAGCAGTAGCGACTACGATTATAAGCTTGCTGCTGAAATCCGATCACGTACCCAGGGGGAACAAGAGAACATCACGATATACTTATCTATAATGCACGGGATGTTTTCGCGTCTAACAAAACCAATGACAGAAGATGAGAAGCTAGATATTTTGTTGCATAATATTCGTCCCTGCTACGCAAATACCTTAGCTGCTTCAGCTAACATCAATACTATCGAATTTCTAAAATCAGTGTGCCGTAACTATGAAAATGTCAGTTCTAGGTTTTCCAACTTCCAAGAACCTCCTAGAGCCTCAAACAGTACTATCGCTCCCGAATTTTCATACAAATATCAATCAGCTAATATAAATCAAAAACAATTTTATAAATTTAAACCAGGTACTTCATATAACAACACAAAATATAATAATAATGAGTCAAATAAACATAATTTCAATAAAAATTTCGAAGTTGCTGCATTAAACACTCAATCTAGACCAACGTTTTGCCCTCGATGTAGATCCGATAGTCACTCATTGAACACTTGTAGACAAACAAGGTTTCCTATATGTTTTAAATGTGGAAAAAAGGACGTGAGGTACCCAGAATGCCCCGACTGCCACCCTGAAACTACTACAGCTCCAAAAAACTAGTTAACTTCGATTGGAGTGATCGGGATGAAGAGTGGAAGAACTGGCTAAGGTTCATCCGTAACTTTACTATGTTAAATTCGGTCGCTTCAATCAACAATAAAAATCATACTAACATAGATACAACTCGGCCTTACGTGCAAATTAAGGTTCTAGAGCAACATTTAACGGGACTTCTGGATACTGGGTCTTGCGTTTCAATTTTAGGTAATGAATCCCATGAACAGTTATTGGAATGGGGTTTTATATTGCAAGAAACAAATAGTGTGCAGTTCACTACAGCAAGTGGCGAAGTAATTCGGTCAATTGGCATAATCCCCGTGCCCATTACCTTTCAAAATCAAACCCATATTATTAAAGCGTACGTTGTCCCAAGTATTAAGAATAACCTTATCTTAGGTATAGATTTTTGGAAAACCTTCGGATTGTTTCCAAAATACTTAAACTCAATTTTTTTCCGAAAAACTGGAGATTCCCTCACTACTGATTCCGTATCACAATCTTCAATATGTGCCTACGAGCATTTAACCGATTATCAAAAATCTACAGCTGACGAGACAATATGCCAGTTTCAGGATATTTCTTACGAGAAGCGTGGTTTAGGGCGTACCTCTCTCATAACGCATAAAATTGGCACCGGGGATGCTGCCCCCATACGTCAACGCTACTACCGCATGTCTCCGGAGAAACAACGGGTACTAGTGGAACAGATTGATGAAATGCTCAAGGAGGACGTTATCGAGCCATGTGAAAGTCCATGGTCTTCCCCAGTACTGCTCACTCCCAAAAAAACTGGCGAACTACGTTTTTGTCTGGATAGTCGGAAGCTGAACTCCGTTACCAAAAAAGACGCTTATAGCCTGCCGTATATTTCCGAAATCTTGGATAATCTACGCGACGCTAAATTTCTGAGCAGTATAGACCTCTCCAAAAGTTTCTGGCAAATTCCGATACAGGAAGAGCATAGATGTAAAACTTCGTTCTATATACCATCTCGAAGCACTTTCCAGTTCAAATCTATGCCCTTTGGCCTAACGAACGCACCTGCAACACAGCAGAGGTTAATGGATTATCTTTTTTATGGTCCGGAATTTGAACACAAGGTGTTTGTCTTCGTCGATGACGTCATAATTATATCTGAAACCTTCCAGCACCACATCGCACTTTTAAAGCGCGTGTTAGATAAACTCAAAATGGCGAATCTAACCATAAACTTCAATAAATGCCAGTTTTTCAGGAAACAACTCAAATATCTGGGTTACGTCGTTGACGAGAGCGGACTTCACGCGGATCCAGAAAAGGTCCAGTCTATCACCAACTATCCCACTCCTTCAAACCGAAAAGAAGTAAGACGTTTCCTAGGTACCACTTCCTGGTACCGTAGGTTTATTCCAAACTTTAGTAGCTTAGCTTCCCCTCTTAACAAATTAACTTCACAAGGCAAGAAGGCCACACCCTTTTCCTGGTCTCGGGAAGCCAATGAAGCCTTCAACCGCCTGAAGTTACATCTCTCTACGGCACCTATTCTCACGTGTCCAGACTATTCAAAACCATTTGAGGTCCATACGGACGCCAGCGATCACGGATTGGGGGCCGTTCTCACGCAAGTTCTCAATAACCAAGAAAAGGTAATAGCTTATATGAGCAAATCTCTTACCAAGCAAGAACAGAACTTTAGCGCCACGGAGCGAGAAGCTCTCGCTGTTCTTACCGCTATTGAGCACTGGCGATGCTACTTAGAAAATGGCTTTAAATTTACCGTATACACTGACCATTCATCCCTCAAATGGTTTTTGAACATAAACAATCCTACAGGACGATTAGCCCGCTGGGGTATTCGGTTGTCGACCTTTAACTTTGAAATCAAACACCGTAAGGGTGCTGATAACGTCATTCCGGATAGTCTATCTCGCTCGGTTCCAATAGCTGCTATTGATGACACGACTGACTTGCCGATCTTTCGTCCATCACCAACGATACTTGGTATAAAAATGTATTTAACAGCTGTATGACCTCCCCGACATCATTCCCGAATTACACGGTCAGAAAATGTAAGCTGTATAGGCATATTAAATCACTCCACCCTCTCGCTCGAGAGTTTGAGTGGAAAGAGGTTATACCAATTGAGCATCGTAATAATATCATTAGCCAAAATCATTGCGAGAGCACATCAGGACACCTTGGAATCTTAAAAACGTACAAACGCCTATCCTTGAAATATTTTTGGCCAGGTATGCATCACGACGTGTCTAAATTTGTTTCCAGCTGCGATATTTGTCATGCATATAAATATCCCAATCATTCTACTCTGGGCACGATGGGCAGACCAAAAGACTGCAGTCGTCCATTTCAGATGATAAGTGTTGATTTAGTTGGTCCTCTACCGGTCAGTAGGAAACAAAATACGTTCTTGCTAGTGGTAAACTGCTGTTTCTCAAAATATAGTCTGCTTTTCCCAATTCGACGAGCGACTGCAGACGTGATTGCAAAAATTCTAGAAGAAAGCATTTTCCTTATTCATGGCATACCCAGTACTATAATCATGGATAATGGCAGACAATTTATTAGCAATACTCTTAAGAATCTATTTGCTTCTTATGATATACCTAACATTTTCTACACTCCCCTTTATACTCCTCAAGTTAATTCCGTCAAACGTTATAACAAAACGATAATGACTGCGGTATCCATGTTCATTGAGAACGACCATAGGTCTTGGGATAGCCAGCGTGCGAGCGCCTAATTGGTTTGCATCTGTATTTGTTTGCTCCGTAAACAAAATTGTTAAATAGTGGTAAAAAGTGGAAGTTCCTATATAAATCTAGTGTTCATTGTGAGCCTGCGATACAGGCTACCTAATAGTGCTAACTGTTCTTTAATTCACTAAATAATACCGGAGATATCATTAAAAACGTTTTTAAAATTTTAAATAACCGCTGCCGAACCTGAACCTACAACAACTCGCTGGTGTCTCACTGCGTTGAGTCATTAGTCAGTCGTGGCTGGCCGCCTCGGCTAGTGAGGCCGCCGCTGCAACAGCTACTCCATCGCTGCGCGACAACGAGACTCGACGGGCGGCATCCGTATACGGCCAGCAATGATGACGGGGCGCGGTTTTAAATGTGCGGGATGTCGCAGTATGCTTGTTGAAGACAGCGCGTATTTGAACTGCGCGAAATGTAAGCAAACTTATGACTTATTATGTGCTAATGTTACCATGAATGCATATGCCACGCTAACAGCGGAGTTCAAAAAAGCATGGATGTGCGTTGAATGCCGTAGCAAATTGCCTAAGGGTGACAATTCATTGACTCCTGTCCGCCAAACTCAGCAGTATTTACATGATATGAGTATTGCTAGTGACTGTCCGCCTGACGTTTCTATGCATAGCATGTGCAGCCCTGATCATGTGACCGTGCGTACTAGGCAGCGCAGCGCACCACCCGCCAAAGAGAGTGCGGACAATCTATCGGAAGCCATGCAGATGTTAATAGCGCGAGAGCTAAAATTAATGCAGGATGAATTTGAGTTGCGGCTATCTGAAAAAATTCGAGACATAATAACTGAGCAATTTGTTATGTTCAAGATAGAGTTGAGTAATAAAGTGGATAATTTAACGGATACGCTGATGAATAAAATTAAGGAATTAGAGAGGAAAATTGACACGCATGCTGCTACGAGAGTTGAACTGCAAAGTACTCGTACCTGTTCAAATGATTCTGTTAATAAACCTCAACATTCCGTTCAGATGAATACAGCGGGAGCGCTTCCCCAAAAACAGCAGAACCGCAACAACACAATTGCAAACATCATGATTTCTCCTACTGCTAACACCTCTGCTCCTTGTCGAGTAAAAGAACCGCCAGCGCCTGCTCCTTGTCGAGTAAAAGAGCCGGCGCCTAAAAGCTCTGAGGACCTGCAAAACTCTCAAGCGATAACTAATGTAGATGGGGATGGAGTCCTGGGCTCTGGTGACTCTGACGAGTGGGTCGAGGTGAAACGAGGTCGATCCCGTGCCTCGCGAACTTCTCTTGCCGGCGTGCGTCGGGGAACCGCATCACCGGGATCTACACTACTGCAAGCCTCAGAGAGATGGAGATATTTATATTTAGTGGATGTCCTGAAGTCACGTGGTCGCTACGCGTCATTCAAACTCGGAGTTCCGTCAAAGTACGCAGAAAGTTGTATGTTGCCTACGAACTGGGCGGAAGATATTTGTGTAAAGCCGTGGCGTCAGAACTTTCGCGCCAAAGAAAAAAGTACGTAAGACTCCCAGATTGAAGTCCCTAAAGATATGTTACCAAAATGTTCGTGGATTGCGATCCAAAACGAATATTTTTTGTAATAATGTAATCCAGAGTAGCTTTGATATTGTTGCGTTGACGGAAACATTCTTGACTAGTTCCATATCGGACGGCGAACTTTTCCCCCCAAGTTACAAGGTAGTGCGGAGAGATCGTTCAGGTGACCGTGGTTGGGGAGGTGTTTTGCTCGCTGTGAGAAATGGCTATACAGTGCGTGAAATTACAAATATCGACGCCCTGACGCCCGATATGGAATTGGTTTGTGCCATCGTCAACAATAAAATCTTTAAATTATTATTTTGTGTCGTATACCTACCTCCTTGTTATAAAGATGATCAATATTTGAATGTATTGACTTGTTTAGAAAATGTAATTATGACTAATGCCGATCTTCCAATATTGGTGGTTGGTGACTTTAATCTTAATTCATGTAGTGATAATGTTAAATTAAATTTTGAGATGTTCTGTGGCACCTGTGGTTTAAAACAACATAGCGATATACTAAACAGTCATGGCGGCATGTTAGATCTTGTCTTGAGCGATTTTGATCCAGATGGAATCGAAGTACTCGCTGGTACCGATCCATTGGTTCCAGAGGATAAATACCATCCTACTCTGGAGGTAACAATCAAATTCGCGCATTCAGCCCCCGTGGCGCCGCCGCTCCCGCCTCGCCCCGCCCCAGATTCTGGTTTCAGCCCCGACTGGAATTGGCGAAAAGCAGATTTTTCGAGCCTCTATGCGGCTGTTAATATGTTGGATTGGTCCGACGTGACGGCTACGGCGGACATAGACGTAGCTATTGAATTATTTTATAGTAAATTAAACAACTGTATTACCCAGCATGTGCCACGCAAACGCCTCGGCCATAGGAATGATAAATACATTTATCCGAATTGGTATACAAGCGAAATAATATATTACATAAAACTAAAATACTCACATTTAAAACGTTATAAAATAGAAGGCAAAGAATTCAATAAAGAAATGTTTAAATACTATAGAATGCATGTTAAAAATTTAATTGACAATGCTTATAAGCTGCACTTATATTTGACACAAAAAAATATTATAGAAGATCCGGTGCAATTCTGGGCCTATGTTAAGGATAAAAAAAGGGACCGCAGGCTTGTGGGTGCGTACGTGCATCGTGGGAGGCAGGTAGTTGGTCAAGATGCCGCTGATGCTTTCGCGGAATATTTCAGCTCAGTATTTCTTACAGATCTGCCTTGCCTTAGTCCTGCAGAGGCTGCTCGTGCGGTGGATGTGTGTGCTGACGCGGCTTGGGTGTCTATTGGTCAGATTGATGTGAAGGATTTTAGGTTAGCGGTGAAAAGGCTTAAATCAAGATCTGCAGCTGGGCCTGATGGAATTCCCGTTTTCGTTGCTAAGGATTGTAGTTGGGCATTGGCGGCACCGTTGTTATTTCTTTTTAATCTAGCCTTAAGCAGCTCGGTGTATCCAAAGGCTTAGAAACTAACAAGAGTAACCCCAATCCCTAAGGGCGACAAGGCAGGTAACGAAGTTTCAAACTTTAGACCCATTGCAGTGCTGTCTGTCTTCGCTAAGATCTTCGAGACAATATTAAGATGTCATATTGATTCTCAGATTGTACACTCTCTGCATGACTCACAGCATGGTTTCCATAAAGCGCGTTCGACAATTTCTAATCTTATTGCTCATGTAGACTATGTCTATGCCAAAATGGATGAAATGAAATGAAAATGAAATGAAAAAAAGCTTTATTCAAGTTAGGTCCATACAGAACACTTATGAATGTCAAAACATAATATAATCTACCACTGGTTCGGAACGTCGATTTCTACTGAGAAAATACCAGCAAGAAACTCAGTAGTTACTCTTTTCAAATAGTAATAAGTTACAGAGTTTCATTTGAGCAAAATAACTTACAATAATACAAGGAAATAGACTACTATGTATGACAATTATTTTTCTTTATCATTGAGATAATGGTCAGATTTAAATAAAAGTTATAGATAAACGCACACAATCACATCAATGAAAGCTAATAAATTAACATGTCCAGGAATCTTTATCATTCAAATAATCTTGTACATTATAGTAACCCTTCTTCATCAGGCAGGTTTTAATATGGGACTTAAACTTATCCATTGATAGGTTAATGACATTTTGTGGTAGCTTATTGAACATTTTAATGCTTAAGCCAACAAATGAATTACCGATTTTATGAAGTCGGAGATTTGGGACGGCAAGTCTATGTTTATTCCTGGTGTTAAGACTATGACAATCGGACTTTTTCAGAAAAATGTTCAAATTCTTTCGTACATACATAATGCAATCGAGAATGTATTGGGATGCCACGGTTAAAATGTTAATTTCTTTGAAAATTTCCCTGAGTGAGTCACGTGATCTAAGGCTGTATATAGAGCGGACGGCCCTTTTCTGTAATACAAAAATAGCTTGTATGTCAGCAGCAGACCCCCACAACAATAGACCATACGACATCACACTGTGGAAATAGCTGAAATAAACCAGTCTTGCCGTCTCAATATCAGTCAGATGTCTAATTTTTCTTACTGCATATGCAGCGGAACTTAGTCTTCCTGCTAAGGCCGCAATATGGGGGCCCCATTGCAATTTTGCATCTATAGTCATACCGAGAAAAACTGTGGAATTAACAATTTGAATAGATTCGTTATTCATCTCAATACTAGTATTGACCTGCCTTACATTTGGCATGGTGAATTTTACACATTTAGTTTTCTTTGAGTTAAGAAGTAAATTATTAGTAGTAAACCAGTGCAATACCTGTGAGAGTGTATTATTTACGTCGTCAATTGATTATTTATGTCTATCAACCTTAAAAATCAAGGAAGTGTCGTCAGCAAATAACACTATCTCACATAGATCTTTTGTATAGTAAGGAAGATCATTTACATATATTAAGAACAGCAAAGGCCCCAATATTGAGCCCTGGGGCACTCCCATTAATAGAGGTGCGCCTGAAGAGTCTGTTCCATTGACATTAACCTTTTGAATTCTATCTGATAAATATGATTGAATAAGATTAAGTGAGTTATTCAATACGCCGTAATGCCGTAACTTCATAAGTAGAGTTTCATGGTTAACACAATCAAATGCTTTCGATAAATCACAGAAAACACCGACAGCATCCTGCTTTTTCTCCCACGCATCAAAAACATGTTTGATAAGCGCCACTCCTGCATCAGTAGTGGATTTTCCTTTAGTGAATCCAAACTGTTTTCCATGCAGTATTTTATTAATATTTAAATGACATAAGAGCTGAGTAAAGATATTTTTTTCGAATATTTTACTAAGTGCTGGCAATATGGATATTGGCCTGAAGTTTGAAGGATCACTCTTTTCTCCAGATTTGAATAAGGTAGGTATGATTTTACTGATTTTCATTTTATTTGGAAATTGACCCTCATCAACACATTTGTTAAATATTATTGCTAAGTGTGGAGCGATAGAGTGTATAATATTTTTTAATATATCTATCGAAATTCCCCATGAGTCCTCCGTCTTTTTCATATTTAAATCTTTGAATGTTTTAATAATAATCTCTGAATTGACATGAGTGAATCTAAAAGACGAGGTGCACTCATCTACATGCGACTTGATGAGAGAAGCAGCGAGATGCGTACTAGAATCTAATTTTTTAGTGGTAATGACTGGAATATTTGAAAAGAAAGACTCGAATGTGTTTGCTACTTCCGAGTCTGTATCAATAGATTTACCATCAATTTTAAGAGAGAACTTGCTGTGTTGTGTTTTGTTTTTACAACTCTCTTTATTTATGATTTTCCATATAACTCTACTTTTATTAGAAGCTTTCATTATCTTATCTTTAAAATAATTTGATTTGGCCACCGCGCATACTTTTTTAAATAGCTTTGAATAATTTTTAACGTATTCTACTGTCGTTGGCTCATTAGATTTAGCTTTAATTTCATATAATTCAAATAACCTCTTTCTACTTTTATAAATACCTTTAGTAGCCCAGTCACTGAATTTGGTTTTAGAGGTACTCGTTTTAATGGTTCTTTTGGTATTCATTTGCAACGACATTAAATAATTTATCATAATGATGGTTTACATTTCCTTCATGATAGGATAATGTAGTCAGCTTGTGTGAGATAGTATGTTTAAATTTATTTATACGGTTTTCAGTGATTGGTCTACATACAAAGATATGTGAAGAAGGGGTATGGCGGTGCTCAAACCTAACCATTTGCCCACTATGGTCTGAATTTATAAAATTTGTAATAGACTTGTCTATTACATCACAGTTACAAAATATGTTATCCAAACAAGTAGCTGAGGTGGGTGTAACTCGAGTCGGTTCGTTAAAAAGGTGATGTAAATTAAAGGATTTAAAAAGATTCAGAAACCTTAGAGAGTTTTGTGACTTATCTAAAATGTTGATATTGAAATCTTCACATACAACTACTTTTTTATTAGATGAACATATTTTTCTCAAAACTTCTTCCATGATGGATTCAAACAAAGTAACATTCCCAGATGGGGGCCTGTACACACAGACAATGACATGTCGCTCCAGCTCCGTGCACGCTAGCTCAATAGTTCGTTCAAGTGACAGTGAGACAATATCTTTACGTTCTTTAAATGTAATATCTTTATTTAATAAAATAATTGATCCGCCTCTGATCGCAGACTTTCTCGTGAACGAACTACCGACGCTATAGTTATCTATATTGATAATTAATTCATGCTGTCTTAGCCAGTGTTCTGTAATACATAATATATGGACATTCATTTCATTTAAAAATAATTCTAATTCTAATTCTTTGCCGGACAAACCCTGTATATTCTGATGAATAAGTCTCAGGTGATTAGGGTTTCCTTTTGTCACAGGTTTGCAAGAGGATTCCTCTATTGTCTCATATTGTAATTTAAATTGTTTGGAATTACTTCCGTTTGATTAAACATTACATTAATGTTAAATGCTAACAGAGTAGCTAATTCATTTTTAATTTTATTAGGCAAATAAAAAGTTTTGCCAGTCAACATAAACTTATTATCAATAAACTTATTTGTGTCAAAAAACACAAACCTGTCGCTATGACTATAGGTCAAATTGTATAATAAAGTATTCAACAGATGAATACTGTTATTTTGGCTAGGTGTGTAGCACCTAGAAAAGGGGAAGGCACACAAAATTACTTTTTTCACATCTAGATCTGAAAGGGTTTCAAACCCCTGAATTATTTGCCTTTTATTAGTATTTAAGGCATTCCCTATCATTAATATGATTATCTTATCCTTTCCTAAGTTACATTTTTTGGCCTTATCTATTATTTGCTCTAAAGAAGCATCTGGCATGCAAGATGCTGGCAGGCAGGTGGATGCAGCATACTTCGACTTCAAAAAAGCGTTCGATCTCGTTCACAATGATGTCCTGCTGCAAAAGTTAGTGCAAATGGGGTTTGTGCCGAAATTATTAGAGTTTTTTGCCTCCTACTTGCAAAATAGGTGTCAGTTTGTAAGAGTGGATGGGTTTGAGTCAGCCATATATTACACAAGGTCCGGTGTAAGCCAAGGCAGTACCCTAGGGCCAATGCTTTTCCTAATTTTTATTAATGATCTGCCGAATTCAGTGTTTCGAAGTGTCTTCTGTTTGCAGATGACCTAAAATTGAGTTTAGGTGTTGGGACCATGTCTGACTCTGCAGCCCTTCAAGCTGATATCTGTGCAGTGGATGAGTGGAGTAGGCTTAACCATCTTCCTTTTAACAGTTCTAAGTGCAAATCAGTCACCTATACACGGAAGCGAAACCCCATCGACACGGAATACACGCTTGACGACACGCCTATGGAGAAGGTAGATGTTATTCGCGACTTAGGTATCATTATCGACTCTCAGTTGGACTTCCATAAACATGTGGTAACAATGTGTAAAGCTGCCAATAAAACACTTGGTTTCATAATGAGGATCTCAGCTCAGTTTGACAATCCAAGAGTTGCTACCGTACTGTCCAACTATGCCCGTTGTGCCAATACCGAGGAAGATAGGCCAGTATTCATCTTATTTATAGATTTACTTTTACATTACCGGCGGCACAACGGAATAATCAGATCTCAAGAGATAGCTGCTAAAATAGATTACGTAATAAAATTTCAACTCACCCCAGCGGGTTATATGTTCACTTTTAACTGTGATGATACACACTCTAATTAGCTAGTAAAACTCGTATTTACGATATTAATTTAGATTAAAGTAAGTAGTAATAAGGCGACGTTCTCCGCGCGTAGAATATACTTATTTTTTAATTAAAAATGCACGTATGGCACCTTAGGGTCTCGCTGTGAATGACGCGCTCGGCGGATCGCAATAGGCATGATCCTAGTTCCCGAAACCAGTTCTACGGGCTAGGGGTCCGCATCGGCTTTCGCTCCTGCCCCCATTTCCCTAAAATGAGGGGTTAGAAAAGGGCAAAAAATAGCCTATGTTACTCTCCATCTCTTCAACTATCTCCACTTAAAAAATCGTCATTCGTCGTTACGTTTTGCCTGAAAGAAAGACAAACGTACACACTGACCATTGCTTGTGGGACGGATATATTGAGGACAATCAAGATGATTGTCTCACTCCGCCTAATGGTAAGCGGCCATAAAATCCAAATATGAGATTGACAGGCACAAAAGAAAAAAAGGTTTCTTTTTTTATTCGAAAGGTA
>CM026274.1:16416235-16466308 GCA_014851415.1 Cnaphalocrocis medinalis | reverse complement strand
TCGCGACCGTCAGCCTCCATTGATCAACACTGAAGCTACGGTGCGATAATTTCTAGCCGAAGATGTAGCCGAAGATGCGATCAAAGTGGCGAGCATTTGGAGAGGCCTATGTCCAGCAGTGGACTGCAACAGGCTGATGATGATGATGATGATGATTCCTCCAGCTACTGTACTCTCTGCGCCGTCGAATAGTGGAATACTTATCTCACTTGCCATTTCCATTTTCTCACGTTTCTTCGCACAACTTTTAATTCACTTCTTCATAGCTTCTTTACTGTAGCAAGCACTACGCTCTGCTACCATCTTAAAATCGTAATAATACAGCCCTACCATAATATAGAGACTTTTATTATTCACAGCAAATATCGTTACAACATTCTTCATGCCAATTTTCACACACAGTCTTTTATTTCTAACGGTCCTGGTAACCAAGTGTTGCCAATATAAAAGCAGAATATTTAACAATATTTCGACGGTAGCAATTAAGAAAGTAGGAACTACATTTTGGCCATTTTCGGTTTATTGTACTAAAACACTTAATGCGATACCATATGCAAGAGGCCTTAGGGGCCTGGAACAAAGAAAAAATGTACATTATGTGAAACATTTGAACATCATGACACAAGAAAGCTCTCCTCAGGTTACAACATCATAGCTTGATGCACTATGTCAATATGTATTACTAAGCTTATATCTAATAATAATATGACGTCGCATTAAAGACGCTTATGTAAACATGCAATAAAATAAAGTGAACTTTACATTTTGTTTTCTTTCATAAATGTAAAACACTATATAACACTATATACTAACATGCATTATTTTTTGAATAAATTTTACATTTTGTATAACATAAAACTTAACATGATTCTAGTAAGAATTTAAGATACACTTGTATATTCATGCTTTTAAAAGAAAAATCGACTCTTTCATCTTGAATCTACCAAGATACCTTACATGCATATTTGCGGCAATCATATTTCAGTGCCGTCTTTGAAAGTGTTTCAGGAAAAACACAACAATATTAATATTACACGTCTTAGGTAGCTGCTATAGAGGCACGCTCTGCAATAAGAAAATGACCAGCCTTTTAGGCTCGGCAGCGCCCTTTATAACAACGCCACACATTAATTTACTAACAATATAAATGATATATATTTTAATTTGCTTATTTTATGTATGAGTGAGTTGAGTGGCTCATCTCACTCATACATAAAACAATAATACATAATACATTTGCGGACACCATCTTTCAGGGCCGTCTTGAAGGTACTTCAGGAGAAGCACAGCACAATAATGCACGTCCTAGGTAGTTGCTGCAGAGGCATGCTCTGCAATAAGAAAATAACAACCTTTTAGGCTCCCCAGCACCCTCTGCAGCAACGCCACGCATGCATTGTCTGAAGCTTTTTTATGAAAACATAAAAAAGAATATTTAAAATATTAGTGAGTGCTACACCCACCTGTGCTGATACAAGAATTGCAATTAATTTTCTATAGGCAATAAACATACCTTGGTAACAGATCGCCTATGTAATCGGCCATTTGCAGTTTTTACTTCTACAGTTCTAACTAAATTATCTGATCCTGGAAAGACATTGGTTATTCGAGCCATTGGCCAATACATAGGTGGACTGTTATCTTCTTTTAAAATTACTAAAGATCCAATAGTTAAATTAGGCATTACATTTTTCCACTTAGGTCTACACTGTAAAGTATTCAAATATTGATTGCTCCAAACTTTCCAAAATGATTGTTTCATATTATTACAAAGTTCCCAAAATTTTAATCTATTGACAGGTGTTTCAGATACATCTTTTTCAGGATATGAATTTAAACTAGTACCAATTATAAAATGTCCTGGAGTTAAATATGAAAAATTATTAACATCATTTGAAATAGGCAAAAGTGGTCTGCTATTTAAGATAGCCTCGATTTCACATAATACAGTATTTAATTGCTCGTATGTAAGTAATGACCTTTGTACAGTTCGTTTTAAATGATACTTAGTAACTTTTACATTTGATTCCCATAATCCACCTACAATGGGAGAGTAGCAAGGTATAAAATGAAAATTGATGCCTTTTTCAGCGCTAAATGCCTGTACTAACGACTGATGTTCCTTAGAACTATGTAATTTATACAATTTTTGCAATTCTGTATCAGCACATTTGAAAGTTGACGCATTGTCACAATAGATGTCGCTAGGGAGTCCCCTGCGTGATATAAAACGCTTAAGGCATGCAAGAAAAGTACTAGTTTTTAAGTCAGAACACAACTCTAGGTGAACAGCTTTTGTCACAAAGCACACTATCACACAGATGTAACCACTGCCAACAACAGATTTACGTAAGGAAGACATTTTCACTGATATTGGTCCAGCAAAATCAATACCTATCTTTTGAAAAGGACGACAAATATTTACTCTATCCTTGGGAATATTACCCATCAATTGCTCAGATACATGCTTCTTAAGTTTCCAACAAATTATACATTTATGAATAACCTTTTTTATTTCTCTAATAGCATTAATGATCCAATACTTTTGATTAATTGAAGACAATATTAATCTGGGTCCTGCATGAAGGTTTTTTAAATGCTCTGAATTAACAATTAATTGTATGATACGTGAACCTTTAGGTAGAATAATTGGGTGCTTTTGTGCATAAGGTACATTGGAGTTTTGTAATCGTCCACCTACTCTTACCAGGCCCTTGTCATCAATGAATGGACACAGAGAATTATAATGCTGATTATTAACATTTTGCTTACATTGTAAAGAATGAATTACATCTTTCATACATTTCTGTTGTTCATATTTAATAACCAAAGATAATGACTCATCAATCTCTCGAGAAGTAATGAAATTATTTGTATTTCTGCTTGATTTATTACGAATATTGTTGCAAAATCTTAAAACATATGCTAGAACTCTAGTCATCTTGTGCAGTTGGGAATACTTGTCTAGAAAGTCTAGATTTAGAGGAGGTTGACTATCTGGTGTACAAACCATGGAATGAGCTACTCCTGCATCCTTCATCTCTGGTAATTCTATGCTACAGGTAGGTATAGCAGATGGAACTTCATACTTACTTTCGTGAAGCAAACTGTTACCTTTCCACCATAGGTGGTGGTCTTGCAGCTCGTGTGGTAGCACACCTCGGCTCAAGCAGTCGGCTGGATTTTGCTCCGACGTCACGTACGCCCAAGTGAAGTCAGCTGTGTTCTCTGAAATCGCTTTAACTCGGTTAGCCACATACGTTTTTAATTTTAAAATATCTGTTTTTATCCATGCTAGTACGACCTGTGAATCAGAGTATAGAATTACATTGTTTATGTGAATTTTCAGAGATAAAGTATTATAGACCTTAACACTGAGCTTTGATAGCAGTAGCGCAGCATTTAATTCCAATTTAGTTGTAGTGAGGCTTTGATTAATGGGATTAATCCTGGATTTAGAACAAAGCAGAGAAACCTTGACATTGCCAGTCGAGTCAACCACCCTAATGTAAATGCAACACCCATGAGCGATAGAAGAAGACGCATCTGCGAAGCCTATCAATTGTATACACACAGCATTCTCTAAGTTAACATGACGGTTTATGCTAATAGGTTTCATAATAATTAAGCTTTCATAAAATTCATGCCATGCTTTTTTCAACTCTTGGTCAATGATAGAATCCCAGTCAACGTGTGACTGCCAAATTTTTTGTAATATGGCCTTGGCGCAGACGACTAAAGGTCCAGCGATCCCGAGTGGATCATAGAATCTACTTACATAACTCAATATGCCACGTTTAGTGTCTGGAATTTTGCCTTCAGGCGTGGGTGAAGCAAGGTTAAGCGTATCTGTACTGACATTGTAATTGAGACCTAAAGTCTTTAATGACAAGTTATCCTTTTGCAGTTCTATATTATCAAAATATTGCTTATCAGTGGGAATGTCTTTTAAAACCTCAACTGCATTTGAAGACCACTTGTGAAGTTGAAAACCCCCCATTTTAAGAAGTTCACAAAGTTGCTCCTTGGCTTCCAATAACAATTCAATAGATGGCGCTGTTGCCAACACATCATCTACATATGTCTGGTTATGTAAAATAAATGAAGCTACAGGAAATTGTTCTCTGTATCTTTCAGCTAGCTCTGCTAGACAGCGAGTGGCTAGATATGTAGAAGACTTAAGGCCATATGTTACTGTATTCAGTTGGATACACTGTACATTTTTATTAGGTGAATCTCTCCATAAAATATTCTGTAAAGAACGATATTTTTCATTCATATTGATTGCTCTGAACATGTGCCTTATGTCTGTTACAAAAATGTATTTGTCCACTCTAGCAAGTATTAAAATGTCAAACAGTTCCCTTTGAACCACGGGTCCGTTGAGTAATAAATCATTTAATGAGATTTTCTTATTTGTTTTCATACTTCCATCAAAGACAGTTCTGCATTTGTTAGTTATTTTGTCCATTCTGATAACAGGATGATGAGGTAAGAAGTATAAAGGATCTTTATCAAAATCAAATTGATTTATATCCACAATGGAACCGTGCCCCAAATCTAAATACTCATTTATAAAGTTTGTATATAATTCTGATAGTGCAGAATCTTTTTGTAATCGAATTTCTAAATTGTGAAACCTTTTCAATGCTAAATGAAATGAATCCCCCAATGAACTGTTAATGGAGTCAAGTGGCAACTTTGTGGGTAGATCTACTGTAAATTGATTATTTTCAAGTTTAACTGAATTTTTGAATAATTGTTGACATGTGTCATGTTCTGATAATTTTTCAGGAAATATCTCTGGTACCTTTTCTGATTGCCAAAATGTTTTTACATTCTCATTAATTTCTCTACAATCGGTACATTTTAAAGAAACTGGATTTTGTGACTTTAACATAAATGGAAATTTCCCCGCTATGACATGACCAAAGTGAGTACTCAAAAGCTGTATTGTTGGAGCTGTTGCGTTGTGCATGTGTGAAGGACTAGGCTGCTCATTCGGGCTTGGATTGAGGTGACGGGAGGAAGCGTGGTGGTCCTCTGCCTCTGTGGCTGGGGGGCAGGCAACGCAATCTCTCGAGTCTGTTGCTGGGGTCAATCTTCCTATATTCATCGATCCAGTCTCCATCATCTGAAAAAACACATCAGCACCAATTAATAAATGTATCTCACTTGGTTTATGGAAGTCTTTGTCAGCAAGGCTGATGTTGGAGGGCAGTACAATCTTGGAGATATCAATTTTTTCTTGAGGTAACATAGTGGTAATTCTATCAAGGACAAAACATGACACATCTATTTGAAATTCTTTGATTAATGAGTGTAATTTTACAGTGACATATTTATCTAAATTTCTTATATTGTTGCCAATACCTAAAACTCTTGATTTTATGGGTTTAGGATTCAATTTTAATAACTGCATTAAGTCTTTTGTAATAAAAGACATTTGTGAGCCACTGTCAAGCAGCGCTTTAACAATAACTTATCTGCCGTCGTCGGCTATGATTTTTACTTGTACAGTCGGCAATAGTACCTGTGTACAATCTGTCTCTGACAAAAATGAGACTGGATGAACGGCCTTGTCCACATGTATAAGACTATTGTGGCTTCCTTTGCACTGGTTACATATGAAGTGATAGCGACACTTGTAAACATGCCTATTTAGACATATTTTGCATAATTTTCTGCCTGTGACAAAATTTAGTCTGTCACAGGGAGGCAATAATTTGAATTTTGCACAATTAAAAAGTTTGTGGGTTTGTGACTTACAATATACGCACTGCCCTTGCTCCTTTGGTGAAGAAGAAGTACTTTCTTCCATCGCCTTGTCCACAGCGGCTGGGGGCTGCTTTTCCTCGACAGCCTTCATAGTGGCTGGGGGCCGCTTTTCCTCGACAGCCTTCATAGTGGCTGGCGGTGGAGGTCTGTTGTACCTGTGTTGTGGTGGGTAGGGAACTCTTTGTCCTGTATTGCGATAGTGTGCCCTGACTCGCTCGAGCACCTTGTGCTCTGGACTCAGCGGGTGGTACTGAAGTTGTTGTTGTTGTTGTTGTTGGCCGCTGTTCTCCAGCGCCCTCGCTCGTTCGTCTAGAAATAGCATGAGATTATTAAGGGAAGGCTCCTTTTTTTCATGACTACACATTATTTGGTATTCCCTACTGCACAATACATCTAGCTTTCTGAGTAAAATAGTGAGGATTACAGGGCAGTTCTCGATATTGATTCCTAGATTTTTTAAGGAGGCTAAGTTTTGTGTTATTTTATTGAGGAATTGTCTTAAAACTGCAGCTGAAGATCTAGTAATTGTTTGAATGTCTAACAACATGTTGATGTGCTCAGATTTTATTAAAAATTCGTTGTCATATCTCGCTTTTATGATTTGCAAACTTTCTTTATAGCTTGAATCTAATAATGGTAAATTTTTAATTAAATCTGAGGCTTCCCCCCTTAAGAATCCTCTGAGATAGTACAATTTTTGTATATTGTCTAGGTTATCATTATTGTGTATGAGAGAATTGAAAAGACCTATAAAGGGTTTATATTCTGAATATTTGCCACTAAACGGCGGAATTGTGATGGTTGGCAGCTTAGTATTCACAGTAGATGGAACCTTTTTTGTGTTTGAATCGCTGTGAACATCATTCTGAAGTAATTTTGCGAACTGTTTGATTTTCACAATGGAATCGGTGTAAATTTGCTCAACCTTGCCGCCATCGTCAAGTGAAGGATCTAATTCTATTATTTGAAACAGTAAATCTTCATATTTCGAAAAAAGAGAACGTAATCGTTCTTCAATTATTTCTAGATGAGGCAAATTGGTTGATGATGGCGACAACGCATCTATTTCGTTTTGCAAACGAGTTATCCAACCTTGTACACCCCTCTTTTTATTACGCAATAGAGAAAGATCGTCATTACCTTTGGATTCGTGGTCGTTTTTATCCATGTTTCACTGATTAAAATCGTAAAAAGTCGACAAAACTGTTGCTTAAAAACTAAAACCCTTGTATACAAATAGTAAAACAATGGCGGCTGCAGACAAATCGGCACCAGCCCACGCGTCGGCTCCCAGCTTGCGTCCTATTGGTCGGCGCGTACGCTTGATGACGTAATCCGCTGTGATTGGTTGAGGTTTGACGTTTTCTCTCTTGACGTTTGTTCTGATTGGACGAAATCGATGCGTGTAGTACAAGTTTTCGACTACAGATGGCGCTGCTGTTTGTTGACAAAATGGATGACGAAAATTACGTAATTGATATTGTTATTAAATAATAATGCCGATGAAACTGTATGAATACGCTGAGACGATTCTCTTCTCTCGAATGTTGACCCCGTAGACTGATGGCCAAATTTTTTGAATGGCGAGATAGCTGATCGGCGCTCGTTGTTACTTTGCTTGAATGTCGGCCTCGTAAATACTGTATGGCTAGACTTGTTAGCAATATTTTTTGAATAAAAACTTGTGGATTGCCGATAAGGCTGATTGGCACCAGACACCTGATTGTTTGTCCTTTCAGCAGCCCATATGCTAAATTATCTCACGTTGCTCGATGGGACCATGGAGAAATCTGTGTCTGTATGTATAGATGTAGAATCATAGGATTCCTAGCCTAGGTCTCTTTAGGTCTTACTGTATGGTATGTACCTTCGTGGTGCTATCTAGAGCTTAAGTGGACTGTATCTGTATTGCTTATGTATAGGTACTTACTGGCATATCATGGACAGGCTAATGGGCTAGCTAGCAGGAATATTTCAATCACAAACACTGTTTCCAATCATGTATGTGTATTTATTCACTCACTCGTACACACATGTACACTTTTCTCATTAATTATGTATTAATTCTTACATGTTAATTATTACCAATTGCTGTGGAGCATGTTCTCATTACTTTATATCATTATTTTCCCCGTTTATGTACGAATCATGGCGTGTGAAGCTGAACACTTCGATGTATTACTGTTATTACATGGACACTGTATTAATTGTATTGTTATTTTACTGCAACGAATTAGCGAGGTTTTATTAACCATTTCAACGCATTATTCTCTGGCGTATCAATAACTGTATAGATGTAAAAATTGATCACATGGCGGCTCTATATCACCCGGCCATCTTAGAGTTTCTTATACAAAGAGAATGTGCTCTATCTCTTTTAGTGCCACTATAATAACAATAACACGGAAGCGGACATCCTGCGTTTTAGGGATGCCGCAATAAAAATTACATTTATGTTCGGTAGGATTCGAACAATCGGACATTCCACAGTTGAGTGGTTATAAAAAAAAAAAATGTCTCCGAATACTATGGCCATGGGACAGATTACAGCCCGTCCAGACCCGGCAGTGGCGCCATCATTCATCCGTAATCCGGGGGAGTCACACAAACCCGTCATTTTAGAAAAAATAAAAAAAAAAAAAAATAGGCCTATTTGACAATGACACCCGTTGTCAACTTCTTATACTTAAATTCCTAAACAAAATTATCAGATACCTACCTTCATTTAAATAACTTTACACATAATGACCACTGATGGTGACCACATGTTACCACGGGCCGACCACGCCCTGCCACGTAGACAAAGTGTTAAAAAACCTACCCAAGAACTGGAAATAATCCACCAAACCAATCACTGTGTTACCTATCCAAATGACTGTCGTGTGATGTATATACATTTCGTCTTCCGTGGGATGGTTGGATAGGTTTACCTCACTGCGACGTTGAGGTACAGCCCCTGTGCCCGGACGTATCCCTCCGCATGGGTCGTGAGTAACCCACAGGTAAGTTGACACCATTTTGTTCTGCGATTAAATGCATTTTGAATTTATGCTTAAAGGAGTATAATGTTTGCAGATCACGCACCGGTGGAGGAATATTATTCCAGATCTTGCTGGAAGCATACCTAAACGAGCCACGGAAAGCAACTGAGCGGTGTTTGGCAGTTAGGAAAATGTGTGAGCATGACCTTTTTGGATACCTACTAAAGTCCCTCGCCCAAGTTAACTTACTGAAGAGGTATGATGGCCTTTGTGTGCCTATAATGCCAAAAAGCATAGTAGCGAGATGCAGACGTCTTCGAGCCTCCATCTTGAGCATGTTGCCAGCGTTGAGGTACGGTGTTACATGTGTTCTGGGTGGGATACTGAAGCAGTACCGTGCACATGCATTTTGTATTTTCTGGACCAGCTTTTGTGTCCTGGCCAGTAAGCAGGGGCCATAAACCGTGTCACAATAGTTTAATTTAGATAACACCAATGACTCACACATAGTAATTCTCACTTTTTCACTTATATATTGCCTTATTTTATAAAGTAGTTTTAACCTATAAAAACAATGCCGGGCACACTCCGCAATATAGCTTTCAAAGTTTAACTGTTCGTCGATAGCCAGTCCCAGGGGGTCTAATTTGAAGTCACTTTGAGACTCAACCAAACGATTGAGAATGCCATTTCCTAATTTGAAGTGACCATTCTTTCGTTTGAGACCGATGGAAGTTGTTTTGACAGGACTTGTCTCAAACCCTAATTTGAAAGCTTAAAATGACATTCGTAAAATTGAATTTGACAGCTCAAGTCTCGGGGTTTTATGTCAAATTTTACGATAACTCGAAAGGTGTCGTACTTCGGTTGAAGTGTTGAACATTTCATACATAAGTACATCGGAAGATTAGAAATTACATTAAACTAGTCATATAAAAGTTACGATAAGAGTTTACTAGCAAATTAGGTACATAACAAATACCTGTAAAGTTAGTTTAAAGGAAATAATAGGTAAATAAATAATAGTTTTTGTGTCTACAAGAAAATGGTCATGATGTATCTATTACCTACTTAATAATTTGTGATTTTTTGCAGTGAAACGGCTGGTAGACTTTTGAGAGATTCCTTTTGCCATTGTGACGATATGGTGCCGTACTTAGTTGTGGTTGTGGGATGCATCTGGTCGAGGTATGTACTACCTTACCTACTTCTATTTCTACTTATATAGGTAACTTACCTAACTATTCCTTAATATAGACAATATTTTACAGATCCATAAAGGACTCAACTACTATGCATCTAAGTAGGTACCTACAGTGTAAACACACAGCAATAAAAGTATTTTGTTTGTTGTTTGTTTGAAAGTTATGGAATAGAAAATCATGAGCCATCCAAATTATGTTCATAGTTAAAGTCACAAAATTCCAATGAAAGAAATTGTTTAGGTACCAAGAGTAAATAATGAACTAAAAAAGTTAATTAATAGATCTCCGGTAGTGCATTTTTTGGTTGATACTTATATGTATTTATTTATGTTTACAGATTTTATGAGCGATGATGGCATTATGGCAGATGAGTGATTACACCCACGCACGGGCGTGGGGTCCATGGGGACACACCTAACACCACCAGTGGTCAGTCACCAGTCACTACAATAGAAAATAAATAAAATAATAATTGTTGTATGAACATAATATTGTGATTGTCAATATTTTTTTTTCTATTCTATGCTGAACACAAAGATTATGTACCTACATACCTAATTTGAGATTAATTTGAATAATTGATCTTATAGCTTGTGTTAACTTGTTACTGTTAAACTTACTAATAAAATATCTTTAAATAATTAAATTGTTTTATTTTGCCAAGCCCGATGAGGCTGATACCTCAGCTTTTTTGTACCTAGTATTGGAATTCCTATATTCAAAACACCCCATTGGTTTAGTGGTTTAAGTACCGGGCCATAATCTTCGGGTCCCGGGTTCGATTCCCAGGTCAAGCATAGCACGGGTTTGTGATCACTTATCTGCATTAGGCAAGTGTGGTGATTAAGCCCAATCCCATCATAGTAGCGTTGACTTGATTTCTATGATAGAACCCTTTGCCCTGCAGTGGGACAGTATATAGACTGATACCTACTAAAGTATCAGTAGTAAAGAATTTTCAATTACTTAATTATAAATATTGTAAAATATAATTAGGTAATTAAAAATTTCTCAAAGCAATAGCATATCATAATGCATGAACACTAACATCACAAGACAAGAAGCTAACTTACTGCTCAAATGAAAAACATAACATAAATAGATACTCTTTATTGCACAAAGTTTACAAGTCTTCTTAAGCTGGGTAATAAATTTTGCTAATATACAATAGCTTGTAGTGACACCTTCCTGTGTTCAGTTTGTCGCAGGTTGTAGAGAGAGATCTGTAAGGAAGAAAATTATGGTATTATTGATAAAATTATACTGATAATATCTACTCTACTCTGTAATAATAGGGCAGTGGTAGCTCAGTGTATAAGAATGGGAAGTTGTGGTTTGAAACGGACATAAATGAGAATACCAGCACATATTGGACAGTATCTGAAATGTTTAACAATAGATCAGTTTGTCTGGTACCTCTATTTAAGGGCAGCAAAGGTCAGATGGCAGTTGCTCGATGGTAATTATCAAACAATCCGGAATCATTCTCTAAGCATACCATGAGTTCTAGAGTTTTGTATGCATCTGGGATTCATACGCTAGGTATAGAAAGAGATCCCTATACCTACATACTCTATAACAATGGATCAAAAATTATATTGACTTACCAAATAATTTAGATAACTTTCTTTGCCTGCGGCTTAGGTGTGCTGTAGTACCTAATATAGGTAATATCAGGCAGTAGTAGATAGTAGATAGGTAGATTTCATCGGTGTACAAGCTCCAGTTTGGGACTGTATACTGGCAGATACATTAATTTCCTCTTCGCCTTTTATTTTTAGTCGGCCCAGACCTAAAAGAGTAAGTACATTATTATAACATAAAATATAACCATGTAACATCTACTTTTATGCACCAAAAGGGTAGAAACTAAATTAGACAAAACTTTACATGCTCGGAACGATGGAAAATACTTAAACAATACATACCTTTTGATACAACAATCCAACAAGCACCAGTTAACCAACTCATTCCATAGCATGTAGGTTACGTAGGTACTAGATCTCCAAACCACCGAGGAATTTTTGCAATCCTTAAGTATCTTCACCTTTATGTACTTTTCAACAAATTTATCTAAAAATCCAAATAAATTATAAGTTGCAAAACAAAATATTTTTCTTAAAATTGATCAGCTGTCATCTCATTTGTCGTTTCTCTTTACACTTACAGCTTTGTTGAGCAAAGAAAACAAACGCCAAACAGCCAAAAAAACTAAATTCTAAAAATTATGACAAAATGTTATGTTTTCACTACATAAAATCCTTCTTTCAAACACATTAAACAACAATCTATTTATATAAAGAGCCAAATATTTTTTACTAGCGGCCGCCCGCGACTTCGTCCGCGTAGAAAAGTAACTTTTTACCCCCCTTTTAACCCCTTACAACCCCCTTAATATTATTATGTTGATACAACTAAAACAAATTATTTCGACCAAATTTGGTACCATAAAAACGGTCATTGTGACTAAACCTTAAAAGATAGACATATGCCGTCGCGGACTTTTTTTTAGATCATGTATAGAGGAATAATTCTTTCATACATATTTTTTGTGTATCTTGAACCGTTTTCGCAGCGCACGCAAAGAAAGCCTTCAAAAATGAATAATTTTCCCCGTTTTTTACACATTTACCGCTCTGTCTTTGCTCCTATTGGTCATAGCGTAATGTTATTTAGCCTTTAGCCTTCCTCGATAAATGGACTATCCAACAAAAAAAGAATTATTCAAATCGCACCAGTAGTTTCGGAGATAAGCGCGTTCAAACAAACAAACAAACTCTTCAGCTTTATTATATTAGTATAGATTTATTAAAAACTAGCGGCCGCCCGCGACTTCGTCCGCGTGGAAAAGTAACTTAGCCTATAGCCTTCCTCGATAAATGGACTATCCAACAAAAAAAGAATTATTCAAATCGCACCAGTAGTTTCGGAGATTAGCGCGTTCAAACAAACAAACAAACAAACTATTCAGCTTTATTATATTAGTAATAAGTAATATAGATTTCATTGTTTGTAAAATTCAATTGCTTCAATTGATCAAATGTGTGTAGCCGCCATAACATAATCTTTCGGCGGCACTTTCAATTGATTTCAAAACTCTATGGTCTCCGATCGTAAATGAGTGTCCGTCTCAAAGACATTTCGTTATCGCAAAACAAATTACGTTTGGTTGACTCTCAGCTCAACCGAACGAAAGTATTTGCCAACTTCAAATTAGACCCCCAGGTTCCTTGCTGAGTTGACCCGCTCAACTCCTACCCCCCCTACGGCGATGCTCAAGGGAACTTCCCCTACCTTCTGTAGACTCCTACCTGTACCCATGAGAAGATATTTTGATTTTTTGGGGTTGAGCACCAGGCAGTTGGACTTACACCAATCTGCAATACGCTGCAGGTCCTCATTAATTTTAGTGACTGCAATCTCATAATCATCCGGTTTAAAGGTGAAGTATATCTGTAGGTCATCGGCATAAATATGGTATTGGCAGTTTTTTATGTTTGTGGTGATGTCCGAACTGTATAACGCGTACAGGAGAGGCCCGAGCGTGGATCCCTGGGGTACTCCTCGGTTCACGGGCATGAGAGATGAGCGAGACCTCGTGCCATCTATATTAGTGAGCTCAACACACTGCCATCTGCACTCGAGATAGCTGTGGAACCAACGAACTGAATCAGCATCCACCCCATAGTAGGCAAGCTTAGAGAGTAGAAGCGCAGTATTTATCGAATCGAAGGCTCGGGAGAAGTCGAGAAGCAGCAGGACCGCTACCTCACCTCGATCACGTGCCACCAGCAAATTATCCACAACGTCCGCGAGGGCTGTGGCCGTACCATGTCCTTTGCGAAAGCCGGATTGCAACATTGGCAGTATATTATTGCTCTCTACGTACTCCGTAAGCTGATTGTAAACAACCTTTTCTAGGACTTTGGACAGGCAGGGTAGTAGGCTGATGGGCCGCAGATCACTGATAGAGGCTGGATTGCTATTCTTAGGCAGAGGCCTAACCACAGCCACCTTCCACCTGTCCGGGAATACGCCGCTGGATATTGAGTGGTTAATTATGGTGGTCATGGCAGGCAATAATTGGGGCATAGTTAAAAGCAACGTACTGAGTGACATTTCATCAATGCCTCTGGCGTTAGATTTGAGTCCTCTAATTATTTTTAGTACCTGGTCTGCTGTCACTGGTTGTAAGGAGAAGTGAGATGTTTGGGACTAGTAAAACACCCGGTTAGTCGCAAGGTTTATTTGTCACTGATTGAGGTGCGACGCAGCGCATAGGATACGGGTAATACATACACCTCATTTCCTCCACCATTAATTAGGAAACCTGGTAACAAACAAATAAAAAGATATTAGGATAAGGATTACATCTAAAGTTTATTTCTAGGACGGAGTCTACTCGACCAAGGCGATCTAGATCTAGACAATTGGGAGGGACTAGGAATATCCGACCCAGGCCGTTCTTCCCCGGCCTCTTGTTGCGCTATCGAGTCCTCGGCATCATTCCACTCCTCTTCCTCTTCCCGCTCACCTTGGGTGTTATTTGCTTCAGTTTGTGGTGACTCATTAATGGGCGGTTCGCACATAGTATCGCGTGATGGTATCCTTGGTGCGGGGGGAGAGAAAAGGGGTGTCGAGTTCCCGGATTCATTGTTTTTACATACAATGTTTTCACTATAACCTTTATCAACATATTTCATTAATTGATCAACGTGACGTATGCATTCTGTATCATGATCGAAAATGTATATTTTATACATTCTGTTACCTATAATGGCAACTACTGTACCTTTCACCCAAGTTTCTTTACGTGCACTGTACCACCGTACCCACACATGGTTTCCAATGTTAAACTTATGATGAAGACTATTAGATTTACAGAATTCCAAGGCAGTGTCGTTTTCGCACGGAAATATTAAATCTAAACGCGTTCTTAAATTACGACCAAACATAAGTTTTGCAGGGCTTTCGCCGGTCGCACAATGCACGGTATTCCTGTAATCAAATAAATAATCTAACAGTATATCATTGATTTTGCTTTGTGGCACATTTACATTTAAAATACATTTTAGCATTTTCTTACAGTTTTTTATAGAATTTTCCGCCTGCCCGTTACTTATGGGGTGATAAATAGGTGATGTCATGTGTTTAATTCCATTAGCTAAACAAAAATCTCTGAATTCCGTCGAGCTTATCTTAACGTCATTATCAGATACAATAACATTTGGGATACCGAACACCGCAAGCAAACGCTTTAATTGTGATATTAAAGCTTGTGTCGAAGTTCCATTTGGCATGTGTAAACACTCGATCCATTTACTGTATGCGTCGACAATTATTAAATAGTCCCTCTGAGCTATAGTCATATAGTCGATATGAATGCGCTGCCACGGCGCTTTCGGCCTGGGCCACGGGGCCGGGGGAGCGCGCGGGGGCGAGTCGCGCACGCTGACGCAGGTCTCACACGCACTCACGCGCCGCTCGATGTCCGCGTCTATGCCCGGCCACCATAACCTACTGCGCGCATTACTCTTTGTTTTGACAATACCCTGATGTGATTTATGAAGCTCATCTAGTATACGCGACCTTAATGTACTCGGAATAATTACTTTGTGGCCCTTTAATACGCAACCGTTTTCGAACTGTAAATCGGTTTTACGTCGAAAATAAGGCAAAATGGAGGTACATTTAATTTTCTTAGGCCATCCCCGGTTCATATATTTTATGACCTTTTGTAATATTTTGTCCTGTTCAGTGGCCTCTTTAATATCCTTATGTGAAACTGCTGGCGATATAGAATTTAGAAATTTTAATGCCGCATAAGCATCATGCTCCGATTCGGCGTCGCATTCGCTGGCGAGTAATGGTGCCCGAGAGAAATAATCTGCGACTACATTATTTGTTCCTGACGTATATTGCACTACATAATTATAAGCCGACAATATTATGGCGTAACGTTGTAATCGTAAAGATGATGTCATAGAGATTCCTGTGTTATTATTAAAGATAGAAACAAGCGGCCTGTGGTCAGTTTTTAAAATGAATGGATCATTTCTACCGTACAAATATTGGTGAAATTTTTTAACACCGAATATAATCGCGGTAGCTTCCTTCTGAATCTGGCTGTAATTTTTCTCACTAGCCGAAAGCGATCGCGATGCAAAAGCAAGTGGTCTTTCGACTCCATCAGAGTCCTGGTGAGCTAACACGGCCCCGAGGCCGCCTGGTCCAGCGTCTACGGCCAGCACCAGGCGCGCGGCCGGGTCGAAATGGGCGAGTACCCGCTCGGAAGCCAGCTCGCGGCACACAGCCTTCATTGCTGTTCGCTGCCGCTCACCCCACTTCCATTCGGCGCCGTTACACAATAATTCATTTAACGGACTTAATAGGGAAGATGCATTCGGAACGAACATTCTATAATAATTAACAACCCCCAGGAATCTCTTTACCTCCGTAACGTTAGTAGGTTCTGGGGCGTTTAATATGGCTTGTACCTTATTCGGGCAAGTTTTTAATCCTTCTTTACTTATGACATAGCCTAAGTAAGTGACACTATCTTGAAAGAAGGCGCACTTTTCCTTGTGAAGGCGCAATCCTGCGTCCCTGAGGCGCTTCAGTACTTCTTCTAAGCGTGATAAATGGATGGCTCTCGTGGGTCCTGTCACGCAAATGTCGTCTAACCAAATGCTGACCCCGTCAATGCCTGACAACAAACTTTCCATTGCCTTTTGGAACACTGCTGGTGCGTTGGCAAGGCCATACAAAAGCCTCGCGTATTTAAACAAACCCTTGTGAGTATTAATGGTAGTGAGGTCCTGTGACTCCTCGGTCAGTAAAAATTGGTTGTAAGCATTTTTTAAATCGAGCTTACTGTAGTGTTCACCACCTCCCAGTTGGGCAAACACTTCCTCAATACGGGGGAATGGGTATTGGTCTATCACCAAGTCTTTATTAAGAGTGACGGAATAATCGCCTGCTATCCTTACCCTACCCCCCTCCTTTAAAACAGGAACGATAGGAGTCGCATACTGTGAATGGTCAACTGATACCAATATCCCTAGGGATACCAATCGATTTAATTCCTTTTCAACTTTATCCTTAAGCGCAAATGGAACTGGACGTGGTTTGAAAAACTTTGGTACACTGTTAGGTTTTAACATTAGATTAACTTTAAATTTATTAAAAGTCCCTAATTCTTCACGCCACAATTCAGAGTATTGTTGCAATAAACCCGTGACATCACTTTCAGTTTTGATTGAATTAATGTTTTGAGTAAGTGTCAACTTATACGCTGCCATAAAATCCCTACCAAGTAAGGGCGGGCCACCGTTTTCAATAACAAAAAAATTAATATTTTTTGTTTCGTTATTGTAAGTGATATTACATTCAAAACATCCTAAGGGTGAAATAATACGTCCATCATACAGGCACATTCTCACTTTGCATTTAGTTAATTTGTAATAACTAGCGAATTTATTTCTATACAAATCATCTGAGATCACTGATGAACCCGAGCCAGAGTCTAACTCCATATCGAATTGCTGGGATCCAACCGAAACATTAATTTTAATCGGTTTACTGTTCACGTACCTTAATTGGAACATTTGACATTCCTCGCAGTCAGCGTCTTCCACGCTGCTGTCTGCTACGTTACCCGCGTTGGAAATATTATTCACTCGCGAATTTACGCCACACACTTTTTTTAAATGACCTTTCCGTCCACACTTCTTACACTTATAGTTCTTGAAACGACACGCCGATTCCTGGTGGTTTCTCATCCCGCATATTGCGCAGCATGGGAACCGCACATCTGCATACCGTCCCGCATGTCCCGCCTGTCCCGCTGCGACCGGGCCGTTACGCGTTCCTCCAGGACCTCTGCTGCCGCTTCCGCGAACACTGCCTTCCATGTGTGCCCGATATATGGGTTCCTCCTTTATTGGCATAATTTTAGCCTCTCTGGTACACGCAGCTTGCTCCGCCAGCTCTAGTGCTCGTGCAAAGGTTAGGTTTGATGGATTCTGCTCGAATAATTTATCCCGTTCGGGACCTGAGCCAAGACCGAGGACAAAACGATCCCTTAGATTCGTTTCCAGAGCAGCGCCGAAGTCGCAGTAGCTCGCTAAACCTCTTAGTCGCGCTGCCCAGTCTCCTAATTTTTCGCCAGGGCTTCTTACCGCTTCGAAAAATTTCGCCTTATCCACAAACGAACACGTTCTGGGCTTGAAATGCGTATCAAATAGTGAAAGCAAATTATCGTATTGTAGACTATCCACATTATCCGGGTATGCTAGGTTACGTAACAGTCTGTATGACTCGTCAGATAAATGCGTTAATAGTATAGCACTTTTATTTTCTTTGACTGCATTCACCAGTAAAAACTGTGTTAATCGGCTTTTGAATATAGCCCATTCACCGGTTTTGTAGTCGAAAATCGGCAAAATTCCTAAAAACGACATTATTTTTATTTTGCGTATCGCGTGGGTATGACCGAACTCGTTCGCCAATGAGATGTTTGGGACTAGTAAAACACCCGGTTAGTCGCAAGGTTTATTTGTCACTGATTGAGGTGCGACGCAGCGCATAGGATACGGGTAATACATACACCTCAAGAAGACTGATGTCCCATGCCTGTGATGTTCATAGAATGTAAGGTGAGATAGCTGCACATGACCGTCACCTGGCACTCTAAGGAAGTGAGCATTTATTGCATCTGGGTCGCTGCAAGACGATGGGAGGTCCGTGGCACGTCTATTGCTAGGTATTACGTGAGATTTGAGGTTTCTCCATAATCTTTTTGAGTCACTTATGTTCTTATTAATGTGGTTATTGAAGTAGCATCTCTTCTCACGTTCCAGAGCCTCGATCACAATGCTTTTCATGGCCTTATATTGCTGTTTGGCCTCTTCAGTGGGATTGCGCTTCCAGGTGTCATGGTAGTCATCCCTGATGGACATCATTGACTTCACCGTGTCTGTGACCCAAGGGTGGGGCGGATGCTTAAACTTCCTGGTTTTGATAGGGGCATGCAAGTCAAATAGTGAAATAATGCAGTTGGTGAACAGGTCGACCAGAGTATTAGTGTCATTGACTTTGTGAAAGTAACCCCAGTCAATTGCATCCAGGTCATTATTTAGTTGCTCAACTAATATATTTTTCATTGGCCTATATGTTACCCACTGTGGTGGGGGTTTTTCGGCTTTAATTTTGAATTCTGCTGTTATCATAGCATGGCCTCCTAAATCAGGGTTGTGCTTGATTTTGACGTTGAGGGTCCTGGAGTCAGTACAAATTATGTCTATCAGGCTGGAACTGTGCTCTGTGAAGTGAGTTGGCTCGGCAACCACCTGACTCAAACCTGTACCACTGAGGAACTGATCAAAGAGTTTAGTTTTTCCATTTGTTGCATCTAGAAGGTTAATATTAAAATCGCCTGTAACAATGATAGCATCCTGATTTGTGAAGGAGGCCAGAGAGTCTGTAATTGCGTCCAGGAAGGTGTTTACATCCTGCCAAGGTGGTCTATAGGCTGTACCCAGGATAACCACCGCTCCAAGGGCACGAACCCTCAGCCACATCTGCTCGATACCCGGGCTAGGGGGAAAGTCGCACAAGCTTGCATTTATGCCCCTACGTATAAAGAAACCCACTCCCCCTCCCCTACCCCCTCGAATGTGTGCAGGTCTAGGACAGTGTATGAGCCGGTACCCCGCAAGCCTAGGTGCCCTGCCCTCCTCACCCAATCTGAGCCATGTCTCGTTAACCGCAAGGACATCCGGGCCGAGAGCATCCACTGTCACAGAGAACTCGTCATGCTTAGTGCCCAGTGAGCCGGCATTGAATAAACCAATTCTTAAATTTTTCAAAGGAAGTTTTTTAAACAATTTAAGGTAGTTTGTACCACCTGTGAGAAATATATGTGTGTCATTAATATTATAAGTGTCCTAAGTTGTGTTGTAATAATGTTTGTGTATAAAATGAGTAGGTAGTAAGTTATATTGTAGGAATGTATAGTGTATATAATAATGTAAATAAGATGCATAAATAAGTTTGTATTTCTTCTGCAAGGGTATTTATTATAGTGTGTATTATGTGAGTATTCGTGTATCTGTTTATGATGTAAGTGAATGATTGGTAGTCTATATTCCTTATCTAATACAATCAATTTTATAATAATTAACAAGAAGTATTTTTAAGATACCCAACCTGTTTCAAACATTGCTTACAAGCTAAACACGACCCCAGAAAAGACAAAACAGGTAAACTAAACATTTTTAGCACTAATTGACAATAAAATTTATTTCTAACATGGAGACAGAGACAGATATTAATTTTACTTTCAATTTCAGGAAACCAGAGTCAAGAACTTGGATTGGTACAGCCGAGCACACGATCCACATCCTCGTCAGACCGCAGCTGGAACGCGGGAGACCCATCATCCTTACGGGCGTAGATGCGGCCGCGCCTCGTCCAGGTGTATCGCCAACCCAGTTTGCGACACTCCTCTCGCACCGGTGGAACAGCTGACGATTGGTTTTCGTTAGCCGCTCGTTAATATACACACGAGCGCCGTCGGCTGCAGTTAGTGTACGGCGCACGCGCGCCGCCCGCAACAGGTCGTCGCGTAGCTCGCGACGAGCGAGCCTGACCATGATCCGCCTCGGACGCCCTCCGGCCTCCTTTGCCGGGGGGCCCACACGCTCCGCAAAGACGACGTCCCGCTCCTCGAGCTTTACACCCAAGCGCGAGGCGTGCACAGTGACAGCATGGGTAACGTTTTCTCCCTTCTCCTCCAGCAGCTGTCCGATTTCCAAGTCGGAGAGAAGAGCCTCCTGATCTCGGTCGTTGAGATCAGCGCGTAGTTGCGAAATGGTGCGTTCCAGTTCCTTTGTTTTGGCACTCTCCTCGACGGCTACCACCTGTTTCTGCTCCAGTGCTGCAACTCTCTGCTCAACGCTATCGAGTCTTGTCACCATTGTCGCATAAGCCTCCCGAAACTGCGCCATCTCCTCACGGTGTTTCCTTATTTCCGCGACTAGTTCATCCACCTCGCGGCGATGAAGACATGACAGCTGTTCAGGTCCAGTGGCAACCGAATCCACCACGATGGGCCCCTCTGCTGTGTCTACCGACTTGGGCGGCGAGGCCTTTCTCCGTTTCTTCGCGGCGTTGTCTGAAGTAGCAGACTGGTCGGTGTTCAAACTGCGCTGCTGACCATTTGCAGGTGGTGGAGACCTTTGCGTTTTGGGCATTGTTCCAGTGCAAAAATACTGGACTCCAAAAGTAAAAATAAAAAGAAGAAAAAAAAAAAAAAAAAAAAAAACTTGATGATACCGATGGGGTTTGAACTCCCGACCTACAAAATCAGTCGACTTATACTCTGCGCGCTCGGCCACGAGAGATTATACACGGTGAAGTGAAATTACGCAGGTATAGATTATCTCTGATGTGTTCGCTGTCAGATTAGTCATAGGCACGGAAGGTCGCTTTTAAACACCTTAAGTCCGGCTACCCGTGTTTCAAATTATTGGAGCCAGCCGGCTTAGATTTTTGTCCAGGAAATGCACTAAAACGCACTGTATAACTTGATTTTATGGCTAGAAATGTACCACAACAGTTTAACACTATATTAAACTATGTTTTTGCACCAAAAAAGAACTTTTTGTTATTGTTTAGAATTATATTCGCGTAGAGGAGCAATAGCACGTCTATACGTCAGGGCTGTCGTGATGTCAGTCAAGATGGTCCTGTTAAACCGTTCCACTTGGCCGTTGGCTCGGGGAGTGGCTACGGCATTAAGGATGTGTTTAATTCCCTGAGATTTAACAAACGACCGGAAACTGTTGCTGGTAAATGATGACCCTTGATCCGTTATTAACCTAACAGGGGTGCCAAAGAAGCTAATGTGTTCCCGTAATATTCTAATTGATGTCGAACTTTTAGTATTTTTAACCGGCTTAATGTTAATAAATTTAGTAAAACCGTCAATTATCACTAGCAAATAAACGTTACCTCTCTTGCTGCGAACAAACGGCCCCAAATGGTCCGCGTGGATCGTGTGAAAAGGAATCTCAGGTTTTTTTATAGGGTGTAACTCACCTTGCTGTTTCCCATTCGTCCCTTTATGGTGAGCGCATTCCAAGCATGAGCGAACATATTTTTTTATGAATCGCCTCATTTTAGGGAACCAGTATGATTGCTGTATTCTATGAAGTGTTTTTTCAAACCCGAAGTGTCCGATGTCGTCATGATTCATTTTCGCAATTTGACATCGAACACCCTTCGGCACAACCCAGCGCATACTTTTCTCCCCCTCAGGTCCTACTAATCGATATACCTTCCCGTCCTTGAGTTTAAAATGTGTAATCACATTGATAACCTCGTCTGAGTTAGGATCGCTTAAAATTTGTTTTATGCGAGCTACTTCTTCATCTGACGACTGTACAGTGGTGATCCAGTCCTCCGATTCAGTCTCGAGTACGTCTAATATGCAATGTTCCTCTGCTATGGCTTCGCCTACCGGATTTCGGCTAAGAGCGTCTGCGTGTGCCATGCTGGTGCCTGGGCGGTACTCGATTTCACAGTCAAATTCTGTAAGTTGGATCCACCAACGAGCAATGCGCGGAATTAAGTCTCTTTTAGTCAAGGTCGTTCGCAAAGCATTGCAATCGGTAAATATTTTGAAGGGAACCCCGAGAAGGTACACTCGAAATCTGTTTAAAGATGCTATGACTGCGAGAGTTTCTAATTCAAACAAATGCAAACGCTGTTCATCAGGGGTGGTTTTCCGGCTAAAGTATGATATCGGCTTAAAGAGGCCTTCGTCAGATTTTTGTAACAAGATACCTGCAACTCCGTGTTTAGACGCGTCAGTGTGCAATTGCGTTTCGCGTTTCGGGTCGTAAAGAGTTAAAATAGGCCTCGATACTAAAATCTCTTTTATTTTGTGAAAAGCCTCTTCCTGTTCTGTGGCCCACTTCCAGGGGCAGTCTTTCTTCAAAAGATCCGTCAGCGGTTTGCAGATTACCGCAAATCCACGGACGAACCTTCTGAAGAAACTAGCTAAGCCTATAAATTGCCTGAGTTCATGCTGACTTTTCGGGGTTGGAAATTTACCAACAGCTTCAGCCTTTCGCATCCCAGGCTTTATTCCCGAGGCACTAACTTCAAAACCTAAAAAATCTATCTCTTCGAAGAAGAAATTACACTTCGCGAGCTTAAGGGTCGGTCCACCTTTCCTAAGAAGAATTAAAACTTCCTCTAACCTAGCCATACCCTCCTGGAATGAACGAGCCGGAATCAAAATGTCGTCCATATAGACGAGCGCGTATTTCACTTTTGCCTCCAAAAGGATTTTGTTTATTGTCCTTAGGAACACCGATGGGGCATTCACTAGGCGTCGGCTAGGTTGCCCATCAGGCGTTATGAATGCAGTCTTGTCCTGTGAAGACTTCGAAATTGGGATCTGGTAGTACCCAGATGCCAGATCCAGTAAAATGAAGAATTTGTTGCCTGTTAGTTGGTCTAACTGATCTTCAACACGGGGGAGAGGAAAGTGGTCTTTCTTAGTTCGCTTATTCAGCGCCCTATAGTCCACGCATAACCTCTTCTCCCCGGTTTTCTTTTTTACCAAAACGATCGGGCTGGCATATGGCGAAGATGATTCTCGGATTATACCCGCATCTAGCATTTCACCCACCATTTCACGGACAAGGTTTCTCTCCGACAGTGACATACGATATGGCCTATAAGCTACCGGTTCCGTGTTTTCAAGTTCTATTACCATTTCTCCTACTGCTGTTAGTCCTAAATCTTTTAAACCCGATGAAAAGCAGTCGTTATATTTAGATAAAAGGTTTTGTAACTGTTTACGTTGCTCACTAGGTATGTTAGGTCCACAATTTATACTATTGTCTAAATGCGTATTGTCAAATGTTACCGAAAATGTATCGATAGAACTAATTATAGGTAAAGCACGTGTCAACTACATGCCTTCATTAAATATTATGTCATAATCACACATATTAACCACAACAACTAAGCCAGATCCCGCTTTGAACGTGTACTCTCCGGAAAGCAAAAAATGTTCTTGATTAACGCCACCTCTCATTGACCCATTAACATATACACTACCTTCAAAGTTGTTGGATGAAACGACGGGAATGGTATTTATTTCATGCGGTTTCAAAATAACTTTTTCTTCAACGAGTAAAAAGAGTTTATTACAGGTATTCCTCTCAAATATTAATTTATCTGGTGTCTTGATAATAGTGATTCGCGGTAATTCAGTAAATGTGTGTCCTAACAAAACTGGGTATTTAAGAACATGATCTTCAACTACTAATACTTCAATGTTTTCCTTAATACTCTGTACAGTTACGTCAACCCTAGATTTACCTAGTGGTTTCACGTGGTGGCCACCGATAGCTCTCATTAGGGGTAAGTTATCTGTGTTAATAAGTAGATTTAACTTTTTAGCTTCGTTCTCCCTAATCAAAGTGCATTGACTTCCTAGATCAACATGACAAAGAAGATTTTTATTATTGACTAAAATGTCAAAAACATATTTAGAATTGGAACCTTCCAAAAAATTTAATTCTGAAACTTGCTTTTCGTCCTTTGCGGTCGTCAGAGAAGGTTTTTGGTTAGCATCTTGTGTATATTTTCCGGATCTACAAACAATGCTCATGTGACCTAGTTTGCCGCAAGTGGTGCATTTTGTTGGAGGTTTCTGACATTTGAAACTTTTATGGCCCTCTTCGTTACAATTGTGACAAACAATTTTCTTATTCGTGTCTAATCGTTTATTAGAAGATGTCGTACTAATAACCCTTTTGTCTTGCTTTGACTTATCTCCAATATCCCTACTTGACCCAATCCTAACAGTCTTAAGGTACATTAATGCCTGCTCAGGCTCACGGAATTGTGCAGCTTGAGCACCTACACGTACGGCCCTATCATCGATTCCGTTCAAAATACAATCGACCGTTTTTCGACCTTTTATACCGCATCTTTTGATCAAATTCATTTTATCGTAATAATAATTTTCTAATGATTCGCCGTATCGCGCTTTTTTCGCTAACATAATCGTCAACAGTTCCGCATAATCTTCACGACACGGAAAATTTTCTAAAAGTAATTTTTTCCACTCATTCCACGTGTAAAGAACAGTGTCGAGACCCCTATACCAGGTTTTAGCAATCCCCGTAAGTTTTGGAAGGGCAAAGTGTATAATTTCTTTCTCCTTCCAACCATAGATCTCGGCACACTCCTCCACCTTAGTGATCCAAGTCAAAACAGTTTGATCCTTGGACATTGGATCAAACTCTGGAACTAAGTTACTATGTGAAAGGTTTGGGGAAGATTGGCCTTTCATATCTTTTAAAAAATTTGTCCAATATAGTATGAGTTTCCTTCGAGTCATTTACAGAATTATTGCAAAATTTACTACTATGCTCTAAAGGTGACCTACATCTATAATAACTATCGCGGGGAGAACGATGAAGAAATCTCTTCCGCTTGCTTACGTAATAATAATGTTCATCTGACTCACTACTATGCAGACGCCTCTTATTTCTATCGCATGTACTCCGTGTTTGAGAACGTTCTTTAAAGTGTTTTGCATTTCGAGAACTATGTTCTTGCCTATAATCACGCGATCTACGTCGGGCACGACGTTCCTTATCATCTAATCGCGATCGGCTCCTACTTCGAGACATACGTCGGGAAGACGTTGAACGTGTATGACGCTTAAGTCTTGAATCTTCACGCAGCCTACGTTGCGTGTGTCTTTTATCATTGAGTCTGGATCGGCTTCGACTGCGCGACAAGCGCTTAAAGGGTTTTGATCGGCAGTATCGCCTTATGGAAATGCTCTTCGAACGTTGCCGCTGAGACTCTCCATTAGAATGGTGTTGTCTAATTGACTCCCCGCCAGAATGGTGTTGTCTTACTGACTACACACCAGAATAGCGTTGTCTTACAGACTCCCCACCAGAATAATGTTGTCTCATCGACTCCCCGCTCGGACTACAGGTCATCCGTACTCGCTGCCGTGATGGTCTCTCGTTAGGTGAGATTAAAACACGATTATTAAAATTATCATAGCGGCTTTGCCTACCTCTAAGGCTCCCTTCCGCTTCCTTACTTGGCGCGTGAACAGACGGCACCGGAGACTGCTCTCTGCCTCCTCGGTGAATATCAGCGTTCACGGGGAAAGTTATGCTGCTTTCACGATCCTGCTCAGCAGCTAATTCTTTATTAGCGTCCTCCATGTCTGAAACTTGGAAAAAGGAAAGTCTTATTTATCTATTATCGAACTTGTATTTTGAAGTTAAACATTAACATTTACTGTATTATTTTAATAACATGAGTTAGGTATAGGAAAATAAATTATGTGAAAATTTTGAAAATATCCTTCGTCCCAATAAAACCATCACCATGTTATCGAGATAAAATCATCAAATCATGAAAATCTAAAATGATTGTAAAGATATAAATGGATATGATTTTTTCACAAAAATTGAGAAACTGAAACTTTTGTATTAGTTGTAAATATCCACTGCATCGTATGCTGCGCCACTATATTTGCGTGATACAATGATTAAATCATGAAAACATTTCAGGATTACAAAGATATAGGCGGATGATTCTTGGGGGTCACGATTCTAATACGGTAATTACGATATTTCACATTGCTTTCTATTCATTTGCATTCATTTCATGCAATTATACATTTTCATTATAATATTATAATATATTATATTATAAGAAAATAAAAATACCACTGTTCTCAATATCGTTAGTTTATGTTTTCTGTACAAGGTAATTTAGAATAAAAAAATATGTATGATTAATGGGATAAAAACGGGCATACTTTTAAAGTCACATTTTAAGGTTTCTTTTTTTTGGACTTAAATAAATATACATTTAAAAAAATCGAATAACGGTTTATTACAATTGATAATATCTTATACAAATACTTACCTCATATCGCAACTTACGCGTGTTGCAAATTATTTATTTTTATATTAATTATGCGCAGTATGTCGATAGAGTTATATTTCATTGAGATAGTGTAGGATACAGTCTATTAATTATTATAAAAATGTTGAATTAAAATAATGAAATAACAAATTGGAAGATGATTTCAAGCGGGTGGGGTAGGTTGAGCAAGTATTTAAATAAATTACTTACTTCATCTCACTTCTGATCTGAAGGGGTAGTAACATTATAGATACGCAATAAAACGACTAGTTTAACTTTTGCCAATAATTTATTATATTACTCGACAATTCTTAGAAGTTCTAGCGACATACTCCGCAAATTAATATTATTAATAACGCCGTTTTCCCCCCAAAGGGCAGAAAACGGATATTTAGGTTCCAGCGTAGCTTGACCCACTTATGAGATTACATCCTGATTTTCGATAGCGACAACACTGTTTCCTACCCACGTGACCCTACGTCCCTCCCCGCGCGCGCCCCACCTGAGGCGTGCGCGCAGCGCCCGGGCGACTCGTTCGCTTCTCGTCAGTACTCTTCTCTTTTCGTCGGCAAGGTCTAAATTGCCAGTGGGTCAAGCTACGCTGGAACCTAAATATCCGTTTTCTGCCCTTTGGGGGGAAAACGGCGTTATTTAGGTGTCCGAGCTCCGCTTGACCCACTTATGAGATATGTTTATTTTCTGCCGGCGCTGCTTAGACGTACTGTGACAGACACTGGGTAGTGCATGTACTTAGAAGATGTAAATTTTTATGTAAGAGAAATAAAAACTTAGTTTTTCAATTAATCAACTTATTTATTTGTAAATGTATTTATAAATCAACAATAATAACATATAAAAAAAAAAACAAAATGATATCTTCTTATTACATAATTCAGTCAAAAATGAGATCCATTCTTAGGAACAATAATGATATTCTTCTTATTAGGTACATAATTCAGTCAAAAATGAGATCCATTCTTAGAAATGATAAATCACACAGGGGAGAATATTTGGTTCAGAGGATTATGTCTGCGCCCATTTATTTTTACATTTATTTCCTTATAGTAATGCCTAATAAAAGTATCTTTACTTCTCCAATTCGCTCTTGCTAGCAGGTCATCCAACTTTATATTACTGTTTTTCCACATGTCTGAATTGACTGCAGCTCTAAAACTTCCTGGTGAATCTTTAATATTGGCGTCTCGGAGTAGCGTTCTAAGCCAGCCCGCTATTACTGATCGCGAGGCTGCTTTAACTTTACCGCGTGTGGTTATGAATAGGCTATTTAAATTCTCTCTGGCTTCTCTTCGTCTTCGCGTGACATTCACGAATTTTCTAGTCCAGACTACTGGATCAAGTCTTTCAGGTAATCCAGGCGGTAGCTCATTAAGTCGCCATCCCGACTGCCTGAAACTACCTGAGTCAGTTTTTGAGCCAAATCGTGGCCAAAATATGATGTGGTTATCTCTGTCTTCAAAGTGTTCGAAACTTACATCCAGCAGTGTTAAGTCGTCGACGCGCCGTCCAGAACACAAAAGTAAGAGTGCAGCTAGATGACGTGAGACTTGAAATATACTTTCAACATCGATATCATAATGTTGAAGATATTCAACTAAATCGCCAACGTTCCAAGTGGAAACTTTTCTAGCTGGGGGTTTTGTTAACGCCACTGCCCTCATCATTTGTCTTACCAATGGATGTTTTGAAAGTATCTCTGATTTCTCTGGGTTTGCAAACGTTACAACTACCGATTTGTGCAATGCGATCGTACTTTGTGCAAATTTATTTTCTTTGTGCAAATAGTAAATAAATTTTGCTACATCAGCGGGGTTAGGATCGTGTGGCGGGCATTTTTCTTTGGACCAAGACAGCCATCTCTCCCATGCTGGGCTGTATGTCTTGAGTGTAGATTTTCGCCATGCAGATTCTAAAAATGTTTTAGCCTCTCCATCCCATGCTTGTAGTAAGGGGGTCCAGCCCGTACCTTCCATACCTGCAAATTTATTTTTTCTACTGCCGGTGGAGGTTTCCCCGTCCGAAGGTCTGTGAGGTGTTTGTCTAAGTTCCGGATCGTGAACGGTGGGTGGATTGCCTTCTGTTTCAGTTCGTGAAACCAAAATGCTTTTTCCCATTTTGGGACTACAAACAGGTACACCCCGGAACTCTTCTCGAGATGGCGTAAAACCCTGGGAATCAGCGAGGGCGGAGGAAAAATCCAACCGACCTTGTAGTGCCATGTCCTGCTGAATGCATTTACGAATGCACACTTCAGATCTCGTGCGTTCTCGGTCACGTATTGTTCGACTATTGCTGACTGTTCGCTCGCAAACAGATCTATTGAAGGAGTTCCTAGCTTCTTGAAGATTATTTTTATTATTTGGTGTGATAACGTCCATTCTGGGGGCGGTTGAAACCTTGAAAGGCTGTCTGCCGTAATGTTGTACCTTCCTGGAAGGTATCGCGCTATAAGATGGATTTGGTGATGGTGAGCCTGTAAGAGGATGTCTGTAGTCAGCTGTAGGAGATTCTGTGACTTTGTTCCTCCTTCTTTGGTAATGTATGCTGCTACCGTTCTGTTGTCTGTTTGCGCTAGAACTGTTCGATGACTGAAGTCTTGAGCGAACTCGTCGAAGACTCGTTTCAGCGTCCACAGTTCCTTGCGGTTGCTGTGCCACATAACTTGTTCGGTTGTCCATTCTCCGTTCATTTTCAGGTCGTTGACAGTAGCACCCCATCCTAGGTCTGACGCATCTGTCGTGATAAAAATTGTTGGCTCCTTTTCGTGAAGGGGGGAAGACTGCTCCACATGATTCAGCCACCACCGAAGTTCGCATGTGACACTTTTTGGTAAGTGAAATCTTTTGTTTCTCTCTCTTTCCGGCAGAGTATTGGCATGTATCTGGATTTGCCTGGAATGCAGTCTCCCTAGAGGAACTGTGAACATCGCGAAGTTTAAGTGTCCCAGAATAACTTTGGCTACCTGCCATGTCCAATGTCCTTTTCCCAATGTATCTTTGATGATTGAGGAAATTTTTGAAGTTTTGAGGTTTGGAAGGTATTTTAAGTTCAGGTCCGTGTTCCATACGATGCCTAAGTATTCCATTACTCTGGTCGGTGTTAAGACTGATTTCTCTAGATTGATACACCAGCCGAGGTCCTGTAGGCAATGCAATATTTCTTGAGTCTGTTGTTCTAGTACATATGGATCGCTGTGCATTATTAGAAAATCGTCCAAATACACTATGATACGTATACCCTCCTTTCTGAAAAGATTTGCGAGCCAATTAGAAACATTAGCAAAAGCGTATGGAGCGGTCGCTAACCCGAAAGGTAGGCAAGTCATTTCGTAAACGACATTTCTATAAGCAAAAGCCAGAAACCTACGATGAGCTTGTACGACCGGGATGTGAAAGTAGGCTTGGGACAGGTCGATTTTTGTCATAAAATCGGACTGCTTCAGGTTGAGAGGTACTTTAAAGTGATTTAGCAAGCGAAATCTGCAAGGTCGCAAGTAAAAATTTATATTTCTTAAATCAAAGATAGGACGCATGGTCCCGTCAGATTTTTTACGTAAAAATAGGGTTGATAGGAATCCTGAGGGGGCTTTGCACTTTTTTACAGCTCCAGATTCAATCATTTTGTTGATTTCTTGTGTCATTGCATGTGAGGGAGCCGTTTGATAGTTGGAGCAAAACCTTTTATCGAATCGAATTAAAGGTGGTCGTTTAACAAAGGGTATTCTGTAACCTGAAAGAGTCGATATTATGTTTTGTGGGGCCCCAAGTGTTTCCCATATATTTATTTTATGTCTCACCTGTCCTGCTTTAAACTTAAAATTTTTTCTGGTTTTTGTTTTGTTTGGTGGCTGTCCGAAATTGCTTAGTGGGAAATCGAGATCTCTCAGGTCTTCGTCCGGCTACGTTTCTATATTGATTGGGCTGATACGATGCTTGAGATCTATCCCTTGTTTCGGACGTTGTCGCAGCTGGCGCTCGACGTATTAGCATTCGAGTTGTTTGCGGAGCCGTGGTGGCTAGTGTTTTACGAAACTTTGTTGGGAAAAGTTTAGAAACCCCTCCTTGTTCCTTTACCAGCTCCGAGAGTTGAGGTTCCGCAAACAAATGATTTTCAGACGGCGGTATAGCATGGAGCAATTCATTTAATGTTTTGTTGACAGGCTTATATATCCCCCTTCGTTGTTGGATAACCTCTGCTCGTTTCCCGCAAGCGTATTGTAAAAGGCAATCGGAGGTTTTCTTGAAGGTCGAATCTGCTGACAGAAAGTTCTTACTAATGTAAGTTTTGGTTTCAGGCGTGGCCTTCTGATATATGTCAGTGAAAGCTTGGCGTTGCTGAAGAAGTCCATGAGTAATTGCTCCCAAGCATAAGTCCATTTTCTCCAGCACAGTAACTAGTTGCCATTGAGGAGTAACAGTCGCCAAATTACTATTAACTTTTAAATTTGTGAAAGCAGGAGCTGCCTGAAATTGTTTCTGAACATCAGCGTAACGAATGTTCTGCCATCCTTCAGAATTAAATCTTTGGCATTGAATGCCTTGTTTTATCATTGTTTCGTCAGCCCTAGTCACTTTGGCTTCAGTCTCCTTCGTGCCCGGTGTAAAATCTGCTAGTTCCTCTTCGACTTCGTCTTCGCTAACTGGTGCATTTATCATAGGAGGTGCTTCCCAATTCTCATCTTCGCTGTTTGAATATGATTCTTCTGGCTCAGCAGAGTAAGAACGTCTCAAAGATCGTGAGGTATGGTCCCGGTCAATCATAGCGTTGATGTTTTCATTCGTCATCTGCATCATTTGGCAAAGTTTCTCCATCATTATATTTTGATGTAGCATGAAGTCACCTAGCTTTGGCTCCTTACTTGCTTTTGGAGCTTCCGGGCTGTGAGTCCGCTTAGAAGGCCGACTGCAATTTGAGGTAGACGCTATTTCTGACATCTCTGCCAGCTCTGATTTCAAGCGTTCAGACGCCTCGCTGCGCGGTATTAAATGCGATTTTATTTCATTTATGACATCACTAAATTTATTATATGCGTTCACAGGGTGAATTTTAGCCATTACTGTTAGCGGTGCATAAATTAAGGCGCGTCCCAATGGCCAAGTGATTAAAATTCTCTTTATTTGTTTGTAACGGCGCTCACTTAAGGAAAAGTCATTTTTGTATGCCTTTGCCAGCCTGGTTGTGGGAATGGCAAATCGAAGCCGACACTCTGCATCCGAGGATATGTTCTCCCCCCCGAAGATGTCTTCAAAATCGACATGGTTTACAACCCAGCTTCTCCAGTCCTTGGGATATATTTCGTCCAGGAGCCGCAGAATATTGCTGAAGAAAATTTCTTCATCTGGTGGGGGGTTCCAATCGGCCAATTCACCCATTGTAGTATGAGCCACTTGCGCCATCTGGAAAGCGCGACATAAATTAGTATGTCTCAGTCACTGCTGGGCCGAGACCGCAGCTATGAAAATCTATATAGCCGACAAAGGCGGCTGCTAGCAGACTATGTCGTCTGAGAGCAGGCGACGAAGTCTGAGACGAGACGACGTCGTCTGACAGCAGCCGGCGTGTCGTCTGTGCCAACAGACGACGTTGTCGGCTGCTAATTCAATGCCGTCCAGAGAGCGGGCAATTCCAAAATCACACAGGGCTTTCCTATGCGGAATTTGTACTTACCTTAACTTGTACGTAGATCTTCTTTTTTAATTTTTCTTCCGAAACAGAAGTAAGACTAATCTTTTTTACTATACTGTTTCGGCGTGTGTCCGCTATGAAAATTAAAGACGTACTGTCGAGAAGCGAACGAGTCGCCCGGGCGCTGCGCGCACGCCTCAGGTGGGGCGCGCGCGGGGAGGGACGTAGGGTCACGTGGGTAGGAAACAGTGTTGTCGCTATCGAAAATCAGGATGTAATCTCATAAGTGGGTCAAGCGGAGCTCGGACACCTAAATATTAATAGAATAAACTAATGCTGACCTGTATTGCTCCAGCAGGATGGTTCACTGTATCACACTATTACACAGTCACTGGCTTTGCACGTCCGTACACTTCGACGATTGGGTTCCGAATGCGCGCCGAGCGCGGTAGTGTCAGAGGCGGGTGACCGATTGAGTGACTGAATTAATCAAATGAATTACTAATTTTATAGAATAATAATTATTATAAGTATAATAATTAAATCAAAAATAAATAATTATAAGCGATAAATTTACATATTTAAACTAGTTATAATTATATATCCTAACATTTTTGATTTTCTGCCGGCGCACATGATTTATTTTGTTGATAACCCTTCATCCATTTGACTTGGTTCCACATTTCAGAAGCAGAAGTCAACTGATTAACGGAATCGCAAAACTTATGCCAGCTGGCTGCCTTAGCGTTGCAAATTTATGGGCTGCTATGGTTTTTTCTTCCAGTCTACTAAAATTTTGCGGTGTAGGGTTTCTACGGAAGATGCGTAGCGCTAATCTGCGTTCTGCCACAGCTTTAGAAAGACTAGGATTCCAGTAACTTTTTGGTTTGAATTTTTTGTTATTAGAGTTAGGGTATTTTATAAACGGAAAATGTTGGTCTATAGCAGAGGAGATGTGTCCTACCCAATAATCGTACATGGATTGGGTGTCACCTGAGTTACAATCATCGCAACTGTCAAACGATGTAGCTAAAGTCTTTTGATACTCAGTCCAGTCGACGTTTTTTAAGTTCGCTGCTAAGGAATGGAACAACTTGCCGGCTTCTGTGTTTCCAGAGAGCTACAATTTGGGTGTCTTTAAGTCGAGAGTGAATAGGCTTCTTCTGGGTAAGTACGCTACATCTTAGACCTCATTGTCACTCTCCATCAGGTGAGATGAGGTCAAGTGCAAACCCATCTTATATAAAAAAAAAAAAAAAAAAAAAAAAAAATCGTGACTCGAGATGAGTTTTCAGTGCTAACCGAAATTTTAAGAACCAGATGGTCACTCCCTAAATTCTCATTTAATACTTTCCAGTTATATTTAATTGCTATGTCTGTCGATGCAAAACTTATGTCAGGTGAAGTTTGTTGTAATATGCCGTTCACTAGTTTAACTCGAGTATGGTCTCCGTTATTAAGAGAAATAAAGCCATTTTCTATGGAAGAATCCAGTATTTGAACACCTCTAGTGTCTGACTTTACAGACCAGTTAGTGTGATGCCCGTTAAAGTCTCCTGCAATTATGGTTTTACTCTTGAACATTGAAAATATATTATCCCAGTCAGAAATACTAGTATGAACTGATGACGGGCAGTACAAGGACATAAGGTATTCCAATTCTGTACAATTTATGAGTTTGATACATACAATTTCGATACCTGAATTACTTAAGTTTATTGGTTGAATAGATTATGTACCGCAATCGCAACACCACCGTAAGCGTCCCATCTATCTGTCCTGTACACATTATAACCACTAAGATTTATACTAGATTCGGAGTCAAGCCAAGTTTCACATATTATAGCGATGTGTATATTTTCGCGCGCTAAAAGATCTGAGAAACTACTTAACTTGGGACGCAGACTTTGCGAGTTCCATTGTAACAAGTTGATACGCGTGTTGTTATTGGGCGTACTATCCATTAAAAAGATTTATGAACTTCTCCAAAGTGTTACCCCTTAGCAGGACATTAAGGACAAATGACTTTATTTCCTCCAATATGGTTTTAAAAATGGTTGTACATTTTACCTCAAAGCTGTCTTCTGTCATTATAACCTTGTTGATCTTCAATAAAAACTTCTTAAATTCATACTTGTGTAAAAGTTGTTCATCTCGTTTTCGGGGCTCTTCATCCTGGTTTTCTCTATCGTATTATGATTCTTGAATTTCTTCATCCTCCATTGGTTGCTCATGAATGTTTCTAGGGGGCCGTTCTTGTTTTTTCTTATTTTTCTTCTTGTTTCTTTTTTTATTTACAGTATTGCTGACGTTTAACTCCTCTTCATTGGTAATGTCACTTTCTTCGACTTGTGTTACGCCTTTTGTTAATACACTGCTGTATGTGTTAGCGCTGCTTCGTGAAGCTGGCAAAAAACTTAACATAGACCGATTCAAGTTCTTGTGTATAGCAATATCAATTTCTCTTTGTTTCTCTTCTGTAACTATCTCTAGAGCTTTACGGTAAGATACTTGGTCTTTGCTCATAATATATCTGTCGTATCCGGTCATGTCGCATCCGGTCACAGACCATAAACGACGAGAAGCAAGCGCGCCAAGCGACGACAGCGGGAACTATCGTTTCGCGCGCTTCGACAGAGCCGTGACGTTTCGGCGGGGAGCGATTGGGCTCAGTTTGATTCTGACCGTCGCCGAGTAAACATCGCGGAACTGTCCCGCTACTCGTTCAGTGTTTTAGTGTTCAAATTAAGACCTAGATACCTGGAGTTGCGATTGTAATAGTTTCAGTGGTGTAATTAAATCAGTAAAGTGTGTAAACCGGTGATTTTTATTACACGATCCCTATTTCTGCCCACACTGTGCCTGTGCGCTCTGGACCTAACCCCTGACGTTCCGACATCAGAAGTGGGACCAAATCGTGCCAATGAAACCACTCTGAGTGAAAAGAAAAAAGCATATCTCTTCAAGAAAAGGGCATATCTCGCTCTAAAAGGCCGGCAGCGCACCTGTGAAGCCCCTGGAGTTGCAGGTGTTCATGGGCGACGGTAATCGCTTAACATCAGGTGATCCGTATGCTCGTCTGCCCCCTATCCTATAAAAAAAAAAAAAAAAAAAAAAAAAAAAAATAACAATGAGACACGGTGGCGGTTACTCTTTGAGATTCTGAGACTCAAGTGTGCGGTTACTTTTCGAAATTCAAAATCAGCTAATGCGTGACGTTATCCAAGCGTTAAAAGACTCCTACTGTGATTCCGATGCTCGTTCTTCGCGGATTTGTGCAAGAGTGGAAATGCACAGGAAGGCAGTCAGCTCATAATGATCATCAGTAAGGCACTAAGGCTCTGCTAGGTATCTCAAATTACTTATCCAGCGGACGAATCCGATGAATGTTCGAGCGGAAGCTAGCGACTATAAACGGTCGAGATTTTCGTCGGTATCACAAATCAATTGTTATGCCTGTGGGAAGCTAGGGCAATCCACTTGCATTGCCGAACAAGGAAACATGAAGCGAAGAAACCTTTTCCTGCCCCAACTACATCGAGCGCGCTGCCCTGTTACACACAAGTATGCTATTTTAAATTATACGAGTTACGCGTAACCAGTGCGAAATACTCTTAAAAATTGTGATCTATATGGCACTAAAGACAGTTTACAAAAAAAATGTATCAATGAGCCAGAAACTCATATGACAAATTCGTTTAACTTAATTTTTATCGTTGCAGCCATGCCTAACTCATTCAATTTTAAGTTAACAGAGATAGGCATCATATACCAATAAATTCTGCTACTTAATCTAAATCTGTTAACTTGAAGTTGATATATTTACGCGTGGTCACTCGATGCGCGCGGAACAGTGGGCGGCCTGCACCTTGCGGCCATTTATTTCTTTACAATTCATGTCATTCATCATCAGCAACCCACACTCGTCTACTGCTGGACATAGGTCTCACCTAAAACACGTCACTGCTCCAGATTTTCGGCCATTCTCATCCAGCCCACACCAGCCAGCCTTCCAATGTCATCATCCTATCTTGTCGCAAGGCGTCCAACACTTGACTCACCGAGTCGTGATCTCCATTCAAGGACTTTACGGCTCCAATGGTTTTCAATTCTGCGGCTAATGTGACCAGCCTATTGCCACTTCGGTTTGCTAATTCGGTGGGCTATGTCTGTGACTCTGGAATCTTGTTTTCTGTCGGATTACATCATTTCTGATGCGGTCCTTCAGAGATACTCTGAGCATAGCCCTTTTCATAGCTCTTTGAGCGACTTAAACAAGTGGACTAGTCCAGCCGTGAGTGTCCACGTCTCGGCATCGAAAGTCATGACCGGGAGGACGCACTAGTTGAAGAATTGTGCTGAGTGTTCGTTGATGAAAGAAAGCGTTGCGAGTAAATTTAGAAGTAAACATTCGAGTAATTGGCTATTTAGTTAATTGAGTTTTTTCGTTGCAAATGTTGTCAAGTTGAAATTAATGATTTTACAATAGAAACCTTATTTCTCGTATGACCAGGGGGTCTAATTTGAAGTCACTTTGAGACTCAACCAAACGATTGAGAATGCCATTTCCTAATTTGAAGTGACCATTCTTTCGTTTGAGACCGATGGAAGTTGTTTTGACAGGACTTGTCTCAAACCCTAATTTGAAAGCATAAAATGACATTCGTAAAATTGAATTTGACAGCTCAAGTCTCTGGGTTTTATGTCAAATTTTACGTTAACTCGAAAGGTGTCGTACTTCGGTTGAAGTGTTGAACATTTCATACATAAGTACATCGGAAGATTAGAAATTGACTCAACACTTGATTACTCATCGAAACATCCAATACTGTTGCCTAGACAGGGACGTATTGTCGAATTGTTAATTGATTCTTATCATCGTGATAACTGTCACGCTGGACCGCAATTGTTAACCGCTATTATAAAATCTAAATTTTGGATTATCTCCGCTAGGCGCGTCATTCGACAGCGTATCCATAAATGTAATAATTGTTTTAAACTAAATCCAAAATCTAGTTTCCCGCCAATGGCTGATTTGCCTAAGTGTAGGTTAGAACAGTGTAAAGCATTCTTGCACACTGGCGTCGACTACGCCGGCCCGCTTCACGTGACTCCTTATCGCAAGCGCGGCATACGCAGTGTTAAGGCCTACCTATGTCTTTTTATATGTCTAGTAACTAAAGCCGTTCATCTCGAACTGGTTTCTAGTTTAACCGCAACTTCATTTATTGACGCTTTTAAGCGATTTCTATCGCGTCGTGGCCCTTATACGTTTTTATATAGCGACAATGGCACGAATTTTGTTGCTTCCAAAGCTTATTTTAAAGAGCTTCACGAGTTTTTAAAATCTGACGATTATTATAAAACTTTTAATAACGAACTCGCGAAGCACCGCATCACGTGGAAAATGAATCCTCCCACGGCGAGCCACTTTGGAGGTATCTGGGAAGGGAATATCAAAAGTTGCAAGTCCCTTCTCTTTCGCATAATCGGTACTCAGATCCTCACCTATGAGGAAATGTCTACTGTTTTATCTCAAATAGAGGCCGTGCTCAACAGCCGCCCTCTTTATGTTTTGAGCTCTGATCCCTCAGAGCCTCTCGCGCTAACACCTTCGCATTTCTTATCTACCGCGCCGCTAGAATATTTACCCGCTGCTGATGTAACTGAGCAACAAACGAACCTCTTGTCTCGTTTCTCATTAATGGATTCGCTCGTCCAGTCGTATTGGAAGCGATGTAAATCTGAGTATTTACATAATTTGCAAATGCGTGAAAAATGGAATACGCCTTCAAATCCAATCCAACTTGGTACGATCGTGTTGTTAAATGTAGATAACGCTCCACCCTTACAGTGGCCGTTAGGAATTGTCACAAACTTGTATCCTGGCAAGGATGGAGTAACTCGCGTCGCGGAGATAAAAACTAAAACAGGCCTTTACAAGCGCCCTGTCCTGCGGTTATGTCCGCTTCCGACTCAATGAGAGTCAATCTTTCGCTAGTTGTCTTTATAGACAAATTAAGTTAGGCTTAAGTTACTATAAGATTCCCGCTATTTTGCTAATTTTAATATTTAGGCAAACTATTGTAGTTTGTATTCGCTAGTTTTAATTTCCCGCTATTATTATACTTCTAGTTTATTGTCACTAGTTGTTTTCCGCTATTATATATCCCGCTAGTTATAACCATAATGGTTGCACGATTCAAGTGCTCTCCGCACTATTGCTAATTGCTGGCAATAGTTTTTTCTCTTGTTTTGAAGGGTAACTTCAAGGCCGGGGGGATGGTGGATTTCGTTTTATTAATAAAAGTTAGGGTAGTTTGTTTTCTCTGCCGATAGCTTTATAACCCGTCTACCCACATCCTTCCTTATAATGAGCACTGCGTGTGACATGTATCGGTCACCGATACATCGCGCTGCTGTGCACCCGTGTTGCTGGGTGCACGTCTTCGATTCACCGCGCCGGTGTGCACACGTGTCCGATACACCGAGCTGCTGTGCGCCCGTGTTGCACCGCGCCGCCTACGTTTTTAACTATAAACTTTTACTTTGTGCTGTGATGAAGTGGTGTCCAAGATACGTCCCTGCAGAGGTCCTGAATTGCTACGGCCGCAGCCTGTACGTCGAGCGCAGCGAACAGTAAGTGCTCATCTCCATGTTCCTCGTCTGTTGTCCTTTTAGCTATCGGCAGATCTTTCTAGGACGTCTGTAGGCTGTATTTGTAGGTAGATTAGCTCCCCCGCCAAAATACAGTCCACTCCTCTTTTCTCTTTTCTAACCGCCCCGCTGGCTATCGCCAACCCGCTGAACCATCTCCACCCGCATGGTGGTGTTTATCCCTTTAAGCGTCACCAGGCCCCAACTTAAATATTTAGGTTATATAGTGGATTCCAGCGGCCTACACGCGGATCCTGAAAAGGTACAGTCTATAATTAACTACCCTGCCCCTACCAATCGTAAAGAAGTAAGACGCTTTCTAGGTACGGCGTCGTGGTATCGAAGGTTCATCCCCAATTTCAGTAGTTTGTCAGCTCCCTTAAACAAATTGACCTCTCAAGGAAAAAATGCCCCTCCATTTGTGTGGTCACTTGAAGCAGATAAAGCATTTAGAGAGTTAAAAACCGGCCAAGTGCGAGTCGGGCTCGCGCACAAAGGGTTCCGTAGCAGCAAATATAATAAACTTAACCAAAATTACAGTTAAATCAACCTATCTCAAAAACTATAAGAGATACTTTGATCAAACCAAAAATCGTTGAAAGAGTTAATTAGCATGCATCACCTCTATTTTTTTTAGAATTTTATACCCCGTAGTTATAAAAATAGAGGGGGGGGGACATACTTTTTACGACTTTGAGAGCTGATATCTCAAAAACCGTTCACTTTAAGAAAAATGTTTTTTAGAAAACTTTATATCATTTTAAAAGACCTTTCCATTGATACCCCACACGGGTATGTACATCGAAAAAAAAAATTTCATCCCTCAGTTACATGTATGGGGGGCCCCACCCCCAATTCTTTTTTTTACTATTTAGTGTCATATTTTTGTAGCGGTTCATACAACACATATTCCCATCAAATTTCATCACTGTAGTACTTATAGTTTCCGAGTAAATCGGCTGTGACAGACGGACAGACGGACAGACGGACATGACGAAACTATAAGGGTTCCGTTTTTGCCATTTTGGCTACGGAACCCTAAAAAATGCCTCATGTCTGCACCAGTACTTTCCTGCCCAGACTACTCTAAACCTTTCCAAGTACACACAGATGCGAGTGACTATGGAATAGGCGCCGTACTAACGCAAACGCTTGACGGTCAAGAAAAAGTCATAGCGTATATGAGTAAATCTTTAACTCATCAGGAGCGTAATTACAGTGCAACCGAACGCGAGGCATTGGCGGTGCTCACCGCTATTGAGCATTGGCGTTGTTACCTGGAAAATGGTCTCAAATTTACAGTCTACACTACACAATAGATCAAACTGGTCGCAGTGATACTGGTCTGAATAAGACCTGCATAGCCGCCCGCTTAAAATAAAAAATACAGTCTACACCGATCACTCGTCCCTGAAGTGGTTTTTAAACCTTAACAACCCGACGGGACGACTAGCTAGATGGGGAGTGCGTCTCTCAGTCTACAACTTCGAAATTAAACACAGAAAAGGCAGTGAAAATCTAGTGCCAGACAGTTTGAGTCGCGCGGTCCCCGTTGTAACCATAAAGGCCGTGCCTATGACACCTACGCAAAACACCAAGGATTCTTGGTACTTGAATATTTTTAACGGTTGCCAGATTTCTCCTACATCCTTCTTAAACTACAGGGTGAACGACGGCAAACTATTTCGATACCTGAAATCTTTGAACCCATTAGTCAGGGAATTTGAGTGGAAAGAAATTGTTCCAATGGAGTACCGAGAGGAAACTATCTTGAAGTATTACTCGGAGCCGACCTCTGGTCATTTTGGGATTTACAAAACTTATAAGCGTTTATCCTTACGTTATTTTTGGCCCAGTTTACATAAGGATACGGTAAACTTTGTCTCAAGCTGTGAAACATGTTTAGCTTATAAATATCCAAACCACACAGCCTTGGGTACCATGGGTAGACCTAAGGATTGCTGCCGCCCCTTTTAAATGCTGAGCGTTGACTTAGTGGGACCCTTGCCAACAACCAGAAAACAGAATACCTTCCTTTTGGTACTCACCTGTTGCTTTTCTAAGTATTGTTTACTTTTTCCCATCAGACGAGCAACAGCTGAAATTATAAGTCGGATCATTGAAGAAAATGTTTTCCTTGTCCACGGTATACCAAGCACTATTATAATGGATAATGGTAAACAATTCACAAGTAATATGATGCGAAATTTGTTCTCTTTTTACAACATTCCCAATGTGTACTTCACCCCACTATATACCCCACAAGTGAATACAGTGGAGCGTTATAACAGAACTATTATGACTGCGGTATCAACCTTCGTTGAAAACGATCATAGGTCATGGGATACTAATATCCCTAAAATACAGTTTGCCCTTAATAGTTTATGGACGTGGGCTACCTAACGACGGTTCTCACTATATCGACGCTGACTTAGAGAATGAAATCACTTTTGCTCCGCGTGATAGTTACGCCGAAAATTTAGGTGCACTACAGAAAATGTTTGATAAAGTACAGCTCGCGCTAATTACGATCTTCGCCGTAAAAATGTAGAATTTAGTGTAGGAGATATTATCTGGAAGCGCACATTCTACCAAAGTGACAAGGATAACAAATTCTCTAAGAAACTAGCCCCTAAATTTGTGAAATGTCGAATAACAGCAAAAAAATCAAAACTTGTTTATGATTTAGAAGACATGGCAGGTCGCTCCTTGGGAACATGGCACATTAAAGATTTCAAATTTACCTAGTTAACAATATCAGGGATTTTTCATAGGAAAAATGGAATTTACCAATTATAATGATCTAGAAGAAGTCCTCAATTAACAAAAGTAAAGAAGTCAAAACAAAAATAGAAAATTTACCAAAAAAAGACTGGATTAATAAAGAAATTATTAACCTTATAAACCAAAAAAATAAGTTATGGAATGAACTCAAAATAGAACAGGACAACTTACAGAAACGAGAGGAATATTACAATCTACGGAATAAAGTGCGACAGATTATTAAAAAAACAAAGGAAACTTTCTACCTGAACAAATTTGATGGCCTTAAGGGTAATCCAAAGAAACTATGGTCTCTAATCAACACACTGTCAATTAACAAAGCTAAAATTAGTCGTGCTCCTCCAGTATTAAAGCTTTCTACTGGTGAAGTTAGTGATCCGAAGCAGATTTGTGAGGTTTTTAATGACTTTTTCTCTTCGATAGGCTCAAAGCTAGCAAACGAAATATTACCAAAATATCATTTGACCTCAGTTTTTTCGATGCCATCCTTTAATCACAATAGTAAACTAGATAAATTTACGCCATGTACTAAAGATGAAGTCGTCAAGATTATTGCTGACCTTAATGTTCATTCAAGCTCTGGTATAGATGAAGTTACTACCAAACAAATCAAATGTATTGGTGGTCTGATGGCTAACAATTTCAGTAACTGCTTTAATAAACTTCTATCTGAGGGATATTTCCCTGCTTCTCTTAAATTGGCTAAAGTCTCTCCAATACATAAATCTGGGTCTACAAGTGATCCAAACAATTATCGCCCAATTTCTGTATTACCAGTGATGTCAAAAGTTCTTGAGAGACTGCTCTTTACTCGTTTAGATGATTACCTCTCTTCCTCAGGTTTCTTTTCTGAATTTCAATATGGCTTTAGACCCAATTCAAATACATTAGCAGCAACCTTAGATTTAATAACTGATATAAAAACCAATATAGACAATAAAAAAATTGCACTGGGCGTGTTTATTGACCTAAAAAAGGCTTTTGACACTGTTAGTCACAATCTTTTACTCAAGAAACTTGAAAAGCTTGGGATTTCCGGTTCAGCTCTAATAATGCTCAAATCATATTTAAGTGATAGATACCAAATTACTAGGATTCATGATAATCAAAGTAGTGCGAAACCAATTACCTGTGGAGTACCGCAGGGATCAATTCTTGGGCCACTACTTTTCCTCATATACATTAACAATATCACCGAAACTAAAGTTCATGGAAGGTTGACTCTGTACGCAGATGACACCTGTTTGTTCTACTTTGGAAATTCCTTAGACGAAATTATAAATAAAGCACAAGAAGATTTGAATACTATTTACAACTGGTTCCAATATAATTTGCTAACTATAAATGCTTCTAAAACATGTTATTGTATTTTTAAACCAAAAAACAAAAAAATCATAAATAATTTTGAACTGTACATAAATGGGGAACCCATATCTGAAAAAAAAGAGGAGAAGTATCTTGGCCTAAGAATTGATAACCATCTTATGTGGACTTCGCAGATCGATTACGTTAGGGCAAAGCTCACTTCGTTTCTTGGCATTATAAGACATAATGTAAACTGCTTTCCACGTAAGGTTCGATATATACTTTACAATTCATTTGTCAAATCTCATCTTATTTACCTAGTAGAGTTGTGGGGAACGGCATCGAATTCGAAGTTAAAATGCCTACAAATCCTGCAGAACAAAATTATTAAGTGTCTTTTTAATTTCCACAACCGAACAAATACTGATAAAATTTACAAAGAAACTAAACTCATGAACATAAGCCAACTATATCGATTCCAAACCCTCATACTTATTTACAAAATTTTACATAAAAAAATACATTCGAAAATAAAACTAAATATAAATCATGCAACTCCAAAATACAGCCAACGAAGACCCAAAAAATTCTTTTTGGTATCGGGTTCAAGAACAAATTACGGTCGGAAGGTTTTGACCTCTGAGGGAGCACTTCTATTTAATAAATTGCCAGACTTCATAAAAAAATCTGAATCTTTAAACATTTTCAAACAGCGACTTAAGGACCATATTTTGGAGGATGTACTCACTCTAAGACCTATATAATAAATATAATATACAACATTACTTTTAAAAAAATCATGTACGTCCTTTTGCGGGAATAGCCACGCTCGCTAGCCGGTCGACGTCGGCTCCTGCGCAGAGCGCCAGTCACCGCCTGGCGGCCGCGCGCACTGTTAGTATGTACTGGGTGACTACAACTATTGAGTTAAATGAATTGTCATTTACACGCAAATATCAAACTTAGGAAATTAAGTGTTACGTATGTACAACAAAGTTCAATGTATGTTTTGTTAGGGCGGTTCCCGCAAAGGTACATCTTGCTCTGGCTATTGGACGATTTGTGAATTACTTACCTACCTACATTTGTTAATTTCTCATGTAAGTGACTGTAAAGTTTTTAATGGGAAATAAATATTCTTTAAACCTAAACCTAAAAATCGTAACCTAAAAAGGGGGGTATGTAACGGTTTTCTTAGTCCTCCCTAAATTAATACTAAAAAGCGTAATTATTAAGCCTAACTAATTAAATAAAAATAAACAAACATTAACAATAAAGGCAATTATATTTACAATAACTTAACCTAGCAATCAAACTTATATCTAACTTAAAGTAAATAAAATTAAAACATAACTTCAATCATTCGCAAAACACACAATAAGTTAAGTAGGTAGCAAGCCGGGGCGCGCGAGATGTTACAATCACGCACCGGTCGCGTGTAAGGAAACGGGTCGCGCGTGTTAGATTCATGACTACCGATTGACAGCTAGATGTGCACCTATTTATCAATAAACTTACTGTTTCAGAGTCTTGCCTAATATTAGGAGAACTAGATAAGTAGATGTAAATTTAGTGTTCAGTAAAAGTTAGATTGTATGTATAAATTACCTTAATTATATCTTGTGGGTATATTGAAATGGTAAGGAGTTAAATAAATAATAAGCTAAAGCAGAAAACACAATATGGTATTTATTTCAACCGTTACACACCACATATATAAGTACTACCATTATTTTAAAATTCTACCACACATTTCAGTCTCAGACTAAATTACGTTACAATTTTAGCATGAAGGATGAGCAACATAGCATAACGACCAGCATAACCACAATAATAACTGAACACTAGTACTTAACTTGTTTATACACCAACCACACGATGAGAACTAACTCACATCACCCAAATCCCTAGTATTTATGTCCAGTTTATTTCCCTCCGAAAACCACTACGTTATGATTGGAAGATTCAATAAACCAATCAGAACATCCCGCCATAACAAACGGAAGTTAATATTTTATACATCAAAAATTAATAATTTAATTATTTCTGCAGAAAAACAATATATCTCATGTCTTAAAATATTGAAATAATATCTAAATAATATTTTCCTTTGGAAAATATCATTTAAATATGTAATTATAAAATTAATACAAATCTGGTAAGAAACCAGGAAACGGTTGTTTTTAAAATTCAATCGGAAGTTGCAAAAGAATTATTCCTAAATTGATTAATATATTTTTCTGCAGCGTTACAATAAATGCGATGGCTTTAAATATTATTTCAACTAAACTAAAATAGTTTTTAAATTTTAATTCTCATTTCTTTCTTAAATTAAAAACTAAATCATGGCGGGAACCGGAAGTTGCTTCTAATATCCAACGTGATTTATTTCAGACGGAAATAGAATCACGTCGAATATCAATTATTATTATAATAATTTATCACCGTAGCGGAAATAGTTACCTTTAATTTTAAACCAAAAGTAACATCAAGGAATCGGAACTTACATCTTAAATAAATTATTGGTTCAAGGAAACGGATGTGACATTGACCTGAATAATCAAAGTAAATATCTAAATAAATTAAACCAAGCAACTTCCTTCATTTAATCACAAACTAATATTTTCTGTATGTAGTGATTATTAGAAAATAAAATAGATAACAATCGAACATTTATTTGCAAAATTCTTGAAATATTCAATTGAAATCTATCACGCGCATCTACTGCGCAGGCGCAGGAGACGGGCACGCGCATGTGAGCCGCTGCTTGCGACACTTGCTACTGGGGAATGCCGGAGGACAGTTACTAAAACTGACAGTGATATTCTGCCTACATTGTGTTACTCAGCTTCAAAACGAACCTACTTACTGTCTGTATATAAGTATATATGATATTAAATTATAATACCCCTCCCCATATATTTGTCACTTTGTGTTGTTTGTTTCGTTTGTCCTGTGATGAAAATATTGTTCTGTGCATTGTGCAATCTGTGTCGTCTACATGTGCTGCTTTTTCATTTGTTGTAGATGCTGAGACTAACAAAAGAGAAGACCTCAAAATAGATCGAAATATACTGATAAACCGGTCAATATTAAAATCGACGTGTCTCCCTAAACACTTGACATTGGCGGAATCACACGCGCGGCTGTCACCGTGCGCGGGACTAAGCCCAAAAAAAAAAAAAAAAAAAAAATACTTACTGTCTGGTATTACTATATTAAGTGCTAAGACAAAGTGAATTAATTAAGTGTACTGTTATAACCCCGGATTGGGTGAGTGTATCAATATTATTCATCTTTCTGCTTTAAATCATGTAGATAGACAACGTGAGTACATTTAAATGAAATCTTATTAACGACACGTTTTTATAACAACGTAGCGTTAATTCCTCGCAAAATAAGTAATGCTGTATTTTTAAGATTCTAGAATGCCTTAGGTCATAAGAAAAATATTCTTCTTACTAAAAGATATTAAATTAAGTTACCTACTAAATTCATTCGGTAATTTACCGTCTAGTATTGTTACCCTTTAAATGTACTTACCTAGACCTAATATCACTATAGGAATAATAGTTATATAGAACGTAAATCTCGTGTTAATATATTATATTATATATTAACACGAGATTTACGTTCTATATATGCGTGATTGTAACATCTCGCGCGCCCCGGCTTGCTACCTACTTAACTTATTGTGTGTTTTGCGAATGATTGAAGTTATGTTTTAATTTTATTTACTTTAAGTTAGATATAAGTTTGATTGCTAGGTTAAATTATTGTAAATATAATTGCCTTTATTGTTAATGTTTGTTTATTTTTATTTAATTAGTGAGGCTTAATAATTACGCTTTTTAGTATTAATTTAGGGAGGACTAAGAAAACCGTTACATACCCCCCTTTTTAGGTTACGATTTTTCCTATGAAAAATCCCTGATATTGTTAACTAGGTAAGTTTGAAATCTTTAATGTGCCATGTTCCCAAGGAGCGACCTGTCATGTCTTCTAAATCATAAACAAGTTTTGATTTTTTTGCTGTTATTAGATATTTCACAAATTTAGGGGCTAGTTTCTTAGAGATTTTGTTATCCTTGTCACTTTGGTAGAATGTGCGCTTCCAGATAATATCTCCTACACTAAATTCTACATTTTTACGGCGAAGATCGTAATTAGCGCGAGCTGTACTTTATCAAAAATTTTCTGTAGTGCACCTAAATTTTCGGCGTAACTGACACGCAGAGCAAAAGTGATTTCATTCTCTAAGTCAGCGTCGATATAGTGAGAACCGTCGTTAGGTAGCTCACGTCCATAAACTAGAAGGGAAGGGGTAAAGCCAGTTACGTCATTTACAGAACTATTAAGGGCAAACTGTATTTTAGGAATATTAGTATCCCATGACCTATGATCGTTTTCAACGAAGGTTGATACCGCAGTCATAATAGTTCTGTTATAACGCTCCACTGTATTCACTTGTGGGGTATATAGTGGGGTGAAGTACACATTGGGAATGTTGTAAAAAGAGAACAAATTTCGCATCATATTACTTGTGAATTGTTTACCATTATCCATTATAATAGTGCTTGGTATACCGTGGACAAGGAAAACATTTTCTTCAATGATCCGACTTATAATTTCAGCTGTTGCTCGTCTGATGGGAAAAAGTAAACAATACTTAGAAAAGCAACAGGTGAGTACCAAAAGGAAGGTATTCTGTTTTCTGGTTGTTGGCAAGGGTCCCAATAAGTCAACGCTCAGCATTTGAAAGGGGCGGCAGCAATCCTTAGGTCTACCCATGGTACCCAAGGCTGTGTGGTTTGGATATTTATAAGCTAAACATGTTTCACAGCTTGAGACAAAGTTTACCGTATCCTTATGTAAACTGGGCCAAAAATAACGTAAGGATAAACGCTTATAAGTTTTGTAAATCCCAAAATGACCAGAGGTCGGCTCCGAGTAATTCTTCAAGATAGTTTCCTCTCGGTACTCCATTGGAACAATTTCTTTCCACTCAAATTCCCTGACTAATGGGTTCAAAGATTTCAGGTATCGAAATAGTTTGCCGTCGTTCACCCTGTAGTTTAAGAAGGATGTAGGAGAAATCTGGCAACCGTTAAAAATATTCAAGTACCAAGAATCCTTGGTGCTTTGCGTAGGTGTCATAGGCACGGCCTTTATGGTTACAACGGGGACCGCGCGACTCAAACTGTCTAGCACTAGATTTTCACTGCCTTTTCTGTGTTTAATTTCGAAGTTGTAGACTGAGAGACGCACTCCCCATCTAGCTAGTCGTCCCGTCGGGTTGTTAAGGTTTAAAAACCACTTCAGGGACGAGTGATCGGTGTAGACTGTATTTTTTATTTTAAGCGGGCGGCTATGCAGGTCTTATTCAGACCAGTATCACTGCGACCAGTTTGATCTATTGTGTAGTGTAGACTGTAAATTTGAGACCATTTTCCAGGTAACAACGCCAATGCTCAATAGCGGTGAGCACCGCCAATGCCTCGCGTTTTGCACTGTAATTACGCTCCTGATGAGTTAAAGATTTACTCATATACGCTATGACTTTTTCTTGACCGTCAAGCGTTTGCGTTAGTACGGCGCCTATACCATAGTCACTCGCATCTGTGTGTACTTGGAAAGGTTTAGAGTAGTCTGGGCGGGAAAGTACTGGTGCAGACATGAGGCATTTTTTTAACTCTCTAAATGCTTTATCTGCTTCAAGTGACCACACAAATAGAATAGAATAGAATAGAATTTTTATTTCTCAAAAGTAGTAGTAACAATAACATGTGATATTACATATCTTCTTATATAATATTTGCTCTAACTTAGAATCAATAACTTGCGTTAAATTATAACGCTAGACACAAAAGGTTTAGGTAGTTATACAATATTACATTATTATTTTTTTACTATATGTATTATGTTTAAAGTTACTTTACCAACTTAGTGACATATTCAAAATCATATCTAAAGAGAACAAAGTAAGTTGGCGGTATACAAGTAACGCAAATCATCACCTACCGTGCTAGTCGAAACTGAGTTACGGCTAGGTGAGAATCTCGCTCCAGTAATACTCGCTCTAAACTGAGTGTCATAAGGACACTTTTTAAGTACACTTATAAAAAGATCCGATACACAATAGAAGCCGGTTATAAGAACGGCGAGTTAAATGTAAACACGTAGTACACTTATAGTTCGGACATAAATCAGGTTAATTTGTGATAGCTTTTTTGACAATTTTATAAGACATAATATTACTTATTTGTATTTATTGTTTACCGTACTAGATACTTACTTACCTATATTTGGCAATATTTTATATACAATGTATTTATTTTATAAAACATAACAAAGTATTAATATATATTAGTTATAATGTAAAAGTTATAAATTGCATGTATATATGTATATATATATGTACGTATAAGTAATATTAAATTAGTTCACATTACATGTCATACATTGACTGACTCCATACTAAGTACCTAGGTTAAGTGCTGATATCAGACATCATAGGATCACAAATAATACTTAAATAGGTACATATCAGTATATAACCCAGACACTAAACAAACACAAGTGCTTATCAGTTGTATATTAGTCCCGGGTGGGGAACGAACCCACGACCTTTGGCAAATGATGTAGGGTCACAACCAAAACAGCCAACCGGCCAGTCAACATATTTATATAAGTATACATAATATATTTTTGTATTGTATATGTTACATTTA